>VZUA01003725.1:9741-50227 GCA_013401035.1 Horornis vulcanius | reverse complement strand
TGAATAAGACTGAATGGTTTTCCTGGAATTTCCTTTTCAGGAAAAAAAAAAAAAAGATTTACTTGCCTTCCTGGAAAATGCTAAGTACACAAAATTCCTAAGTAAATTCCTAATGAGACGTTTTCAAGCTACTTTCATCTATTCAGAAACTGAAAGGGCAAAAGATCAGCCCTTCATCTTCAGTGTTTATTTTTGATCCCCATGAAAGTACTGTCAGTTTAAAAAGCAGCTTTCTGTCTCCTTAAAAGTGTTTAGGAATCATTGTTTGGAATGATCGTAGTAAAGCACTTGAAGCTGATTAACTTAGAAGTTCCATGGCTATCAGCTAGAACAGTCCTCACCTCATAATTTTATCTATTAACAGATACTGCACAACTAACTGACATGAAACTGGCAGGATCCCAGCGCAGTGGTGAACTCAAGTTAAAAAGTTATATTGGATTTTAATATAACTTTCTTCAAAAGGTCAACCTCTGTAATGTATGAAATCAATCTTCCTTCCTCCTTCTTCAGCCCATTTATTCACAGCTATAGGAAATTCTGATGCTCATAAAATATTTCCCATTCCCTCCCCCTCCTATTACAGTTTCTACTTGTGACCACTACATTTCACAGTAGTTTTAGATTACTTACTCCTCATTTTAGTCTTTTTTACCAGCATTCTCATAATCTGTACCCCATTCTGAAAATGTCGCCTATCAGACTCCTCTTCAAGAACAGATCCTACCTTATACCATCTTCAGGCAAAACAACCCACATTTTTACTTGAAGTTTCATCTTCGAAGGTGGATGAAATTTGGGAAGAAAAAAGCTTTGGTGCAAAATCTTTATTTCTCCTGGTTTTATTTCTCCTTCCTACCCAGCAGCTGCTTTCTGTCTTGCTCAGGACTCTATCAACTTTTCCCAGGTAAGCTATAATATTGGTAGCATTCCACTTAGGAGAGAGTGATGTCCTTGTGAGAGCTGAGGTCTAATCTCCTGTAGATCAGTTCCTTCTACTGATGNACCAAATACCAAAGTACCACCTAATAAAGTACCAAGAAAGTAGAAGGTTCTTTTCAGTGTACTCCCTACACAAAGCTGTAGATATCCAGATCTGGAACCTGCCTTTCAATCTGTGGCTTCAAGCTCCAGCTCTTGCTAGCCAACTTTCTAAAATCTTGGCATCACCAGAGATACTAACATCACACATCGTAACAGCAGAGCAAGTCGTGTTGCTGTTGCTGGATTTGCCTGCCCAGCTAAGCTGCGGGGCAGACCAGATCAGAGCATTCCATGGGAATTGATACCCAAACTTCCAGGGTTTCCAGCATGGGGCGATCAATGCTGAGCTGTTATCAGCCCATCAGTACTGTATCCTCTGTCCTCCTTCTCCCCCTTTTACTGCAATATTTCCCTCCTTCCACTTCAAGGGCTGTTCTTCCCCCTCTTTCACAACTGTACCTCTGCCCAAACTGACAGACACTGCCAGGTCCTCCTGCCTCTATCCCCTTCCCTGCATGTTCCCAGGACACTACTCCCACTCCTCAGCCCCCTAAGCAGCAGAGGGCCAGACACGGACACAGCCTGAGATGTTTGGCCCAGAGGCAGGAGATTGCACACAGTCATAGCACACATCCTGCCATGTGCAGGATTCCTTGGCATTCCTTGGCAGCTCAAGCTGTGCCAGCCCCTGCCCGCCAGCTGCTCTCCATTGCTGGGGACCAACACATGCACCATCACAGGATTAGAGACAAGCTTGGGGCTCTCCTAGAAGGTGACCTGACTGTTTTGCCTGAATTCTGCTCCTGTTTATTTTTTACTCCATTGAAACAACGTCACTTACAAGGTGATTTTGTGCTTTCTCTTTGTGGTTCGAGAGCTCTTGGTACTGGGCAACACCTGCCAAGTCCAGACCCCCTTTCTAATCAGTATTTATGGAAAAATCACTGCTGGCAAAGTGAACTGTAAAAGAATCTACATTCCATTTCAAATTCAGTGCTAAGATATCTGCTAGAGAGCAGCCAGGCCTGGTTGCTCACACTGATAGATGGTGGGGAAAAGGAACACATGATAAAATCAGCAAATGGATAAAACTGGACTAGAGAGGGATGAATACAATAGGGAAAGCTTTCCATTTTTTCAAGATCAAAGCCCAGGCTCCCACACTAAAAGGAGAATTGTGATCCTAAATAGGAAAATGTTAAATAAGAGACAGCACTATATTTGGGAATGTATGATACAAAGCTCCATGTTTACCATCAGGATAAATCTTATATATTCTGTAGAGCAACATTCATTTAGCAGAGAAGAGGATTCTATAAAAAGGATGGGTGGTAGAAATTCTGAGCCTGTCTTTCTGCAGCTTTAAAATTCTTGACCTCATTCACTTAATTAGTAAAAATTTTCTTGGTTATATATAATCGCTTTAAACAACTTTTAAGATTAACAAACTGTATTTTGGATTTGGACACTGTGTTTATCAATAAACAATACTAATTTAGATTTTTAAAGAGCGCTAGTTATTATTTGAGGAACTAAATTTAGATTTCTTCAGAAGAAAAGAAGGTCTCTTTGTCAAGTCTGTGCAGTCTCTGCAAGGTTTTGTGGTAAGGTAGTTGTTTTACAATGCAGAGATCTTAGATTTAGTGATTATTCTGCAGACACCCAGACTGTGAAAATTGTAGTTCAGTTGCTGATGGCTGTCTGCTGGCCAGCATTGCAGAATCTGGCTATGAACAGGGCAGGAGACCAAACCCTTCTTATTTAATATAGATTAAGAAAGTCTTACTTCTAATCTCACTCCTGCCTCCTGCCTTTCTCTGAAATACTTGCATTGATTTCCTCTGCTGGGGAGAAAACTTGTCAAGGTCTGTCAGGAAAGATGAGAATATATAGTTTTTCTTTTCTTTTAAGAATAATCCTCCAGCTGAACAGAATTGGCAACATGTAAAATTTTGCTGCTGGAGGTATTTTGTATTTGATTGCATTTTAAATGATTTTTCTAACAGGAAAGCAGACATTTTGTTATTGCTGTGTATTAATCAAAACGGCTGAAAAACACTGCAGGCCCTACTCTGACCCTTGTGAATCAAAAAGCCAGTCTAGGTTTTAAGAATACAAATGATCCTGGATTAAGCTCTGGGTTTAGGTGTTAATAATTTAACACTACTAGAGTTTGGCCACCTACCTCTGACATGCCGTATGTGGCCCACAATATCATCACTTCAGTTTAAAAGCTATTTTTTCAGACAAACAAGGATAAATTGAAACTTTCAGTGGAACACTAGAACTGGGATTGATCCTTGAAGAGGCTATTCCTGGGCCAATGACCCGTTATTAATATTAAGAATCATAGAATGATGGGGTGGTAGTGACCTAAAAATTGGTAAAGTTGCATTTAACAGCCAATTTTTCTACAGCATGGACTGCAGGAGAAGTTTCCTTTACATAAGCCCCAGGAAAGCATATCCTGAGTTTTACAGCTTTAAAGGATCCTATGGTTGCCTTGATTACCTACGTCTTAGCTCTGTACATTTAATTCACTTCCTAATGCTTCTCATGTAGCACTAAAGCCATTTAAAAGAAAGTCTCTGCTTTTAAAACCCAGCTTTTTTTAGCAGCTCAGCAGCAGTTACCAGGTTTGTAAAGCTCCTTATGAAATCTGAAAACACTCATCTGTGGTGCTGTGCAGTTTTTCCGACTTCAAAGGGAAATCTGCTGCTGCCACCCCAGAACTGAGCACAGAAAGAGCTGAGTGGTCACCGATGGTTGATGTCACATCAATGTGTGTATGTTGTTCCACGGAGACTCCTGAGCTATAATGTCAAAACCAAAACAAAACAAAACCACCCCCTCTATTTGTCTTTTCACCTTCTCTGTTTCAGGAGTTGTTTCACTTTGTCTCTTTTTGATCAAAACAAATACCCAAGGACTCTCATTCAGATACCCAGAGATGCTACAGCAGTTCCCAATAGTCTCCCAGTTCCCAGTGCTTGTAATGTTATAATCTTCACATTTTATTTTCCATTTGGGGTACATAATGTCAAGGGACCCAGTTTTCCTTGAAGGAATGTTCAACCCTCTAGATTTAAAAATGGGTGAGAAATATAGGGGGAAATTTTAAATATTTTGAGTCTTAATCAAGATTTTGAAGTTGTTTGCAGTACGGCAATCCCAGTAGCATCAACATTGACACATCTGAATAAAAACTATGTTTTACAATGAATTAAGCCTTCCATCAGAAATATTATGCTGTGGAAAATCCTAAATATTACCCTCTTCTTTCCCTTAATATTTCAGTGTTTGGCTTACTGCCTTCCATACTCATATATACTCTCAGCTGCGAAGGGTTAAAAGTCTTGGCATTTCTTCCGACTGGCACTTCCAAATCTCTCCCGGAGCCCATGTAGCGCTTATGCCAAATACAGGCAGAGCAAGAGCTGGAGAAAGAAAAAAAGAAAAAAAGGAAACAAAAAGAAAAAAAAGAAAAAAAAAAAAGCCCTTCACTATTTGTTCTCTAGAACCGGGTGCTGCTGGCGGTGTGAGGGAAACTACCCCAGGGTCAACACTTTAACACCCCGATGGGTGTTTAAGAACAAACCCGAGGATGTTTTAAGGAATACTGGGATGGGACCCGTCCCAAACGCATCGGATCCACTCCCACTCCCCCTAGAGCCCCCCTACCTCGCACCAGGCCCCGCCGGCGCTATGATGCCGCCACTGCTCACCCTTGGTGCCCCAAAACACGGCCTGGCTCCGCCACCCGTTCCACTGACCAATCAGCGGCGGCCGCTCGGGTAGGCAGCCAATCGCCAGGCGTTGCTACCTGTGGCGAGTATTTTTAGCCGTCGGGCGCGGGGAAGGGAGGGCTGGCGGTGATGCGAGGGGTCGTTACGCGCCCCCCCTCAGGAAGCAGCCCACCCGCATCACTCTAGAGCCTGAGGGGTGCCAGACGTGCAGGCGGCCCCTGCCAGCCCCGCCATCGCCGCTGCCGAGGCCCCTACGGGCCGCGGTGGTCATGGGAGATGTAGTTCAGCGCTCGCCCCCTTCCCTTCCCCATCCGCGGGGCTGAGGGGCGCAAGGGCACGGTTTGACGTTGACAGTGACGCAACGGGGCTGCGCGTTGACGTCAGAGCGGCCCCGCGCGCCACGCCAGGGGAGAGAGGAGGCATCGGAGAGCCTCGGGTGGGGGGCAGAGCCTCAGCAGCTGGGGGCGGGGCCACCCGGACGCAGTTCAGTGGAGGGTGGGGCTTGGGCAGTGTGGCCGCGAGGGGCGTGGTCATAGGGGCGCGGCTGTGGGCGGGGCAAGGGAGGGTATAAGTAAGGGCGCGGCGGGCGGCGGGGCAGAAGTAGAGGGAGTGTAGGTTGCTGCCGTTTAGGGCGCTGGTTGTGGGGGTGTGAGCAGCGCNCCCTCACACCCCCGCCGGGACTATTTGCACTACCCCCGCACCTCTGGGTAAGTACCGGCCGTGAGGCGCGGGGGAGCGCGGGCGTGGGGTTGAGGCAGCACCTCCCGGCCACGGCCCCTGGGCGGGGTGTCCTGAGGCGCTCTCGACCCCGCGGTGCCGGGGGGGACTTGGTGGGTGCAGGGGCTGCTCGGGTAAGGGGCTGAGGGAAAGACCACGGCCAAGCTGTGAGGGTCGCTCCCCCCGGGCTGTTTTGGCCGCGCTTGGGCGGAGAGGACGAGCGGTGCCGGCTGAATAATCGGCGCTGGGCCGCTCCGGGAGCGCCGGCAGCGCCCTGCGGGACCTACCCGACTGTGCATCGGGAGGGGGGCCTTGCAACCCCCACCCGCCCTCCAGATATCCCCCTTCCTTTTCCTCCCGCGCTTTCTTACGGGCTCAGAAAATGCTCTTCCTTCCCCTCCCGCTGCCGCCGGAGCTCCAGGGCTGTGAGCAGAAATCTAATGAGACCCAACTGCCTGGTTATGTAACTCCCACTGCTTAAGGCTCCTGCCGGGGCGCTGCTGCTGGGCCACGTATGGGCTCAGATCCCCCAGAAATACTGCCGTCTTCCCAGAAATACATAAAAAGAACAAGTTCGAAATGATCAAGCCAATACGTTTGATCAGCTGTTTTTGTACCGTGGATCTGTTTTGCGTAGAGAAATTTACAGCGTCAGCCTGGTGCGCTCTGAAAGGAACATTACTTTATCTTAAAGGACATGGGGGAAGGGAATCAGCATAGATGGATTAATAAGTCATTTTTAAATGTCCCGTTTAACCACCCAATCAGCTTTTCGGTACTGATTGTGCCCCTTTTGTAAATATCTTCTGTTTGCCCTTGATCTTTTCCTTATCCCCACCCGGTGCTGATCCAGCAAACGTTTAAAGGTCGCCTTATCACACAGTCTTTCAAACTATTCCCATACCATGTTGGGGAGAACGCAAATGGCTTGGAAATAGAGTTCCAGTTTTTAAAAGGAGATTATTTGGAGCAAGAATTAAAAGAGCCGTTTAGTCACATTGTTAATTTAACTTCGTTTTCTCTAATCTTTAGTGACAGCTACGCTAAATTTTGTTCTTAGTGATGCAGTGCAGAAAAGCTCACTGTTAACTGAAATTCTCTTTGGGCTTTTAACTTGAGCCAAAAAGAATCCCCATATTTTGTTGTATTGGAACCTTTTGACAAAGGTGTGTAGTGTGTGTGTATGTTTATACCAAGATACTGCGTGATTTGTGTTAGCAGTTCGTGTACTAATACCTGATTCTTGTCCCTTCTCTAAGTTTAGACAGCTAATTTCTCTTTGGCCCTTTGTGAAGGAGAGACAACTACATTAAATAGAAAATGGAGTCTTGGGGAAGCAGAAAGGCAATCTGGTTTGAGGCTGTCAAAAGCCCTGTTAGCCCAGGAACTTTTTGAAATCTGAGCTACAGACAGTGCAATACAATAACTGGGTATGTAATTGTATCTCACATCTGAAAATAGAGAATAATTTATAGAAAGCAAAAGATTTGTGAATTAATTTATCAGTCTTGGCCACCCTTCTGACAGAAGATACGTGCAGCTATTATGTATATGCTGACTGCATTTCAGTGTGAACTGTTGGATGTGCACAGCGGACATTTTCTCCTTAGTTTGCATCATTTCACCCGTGTAGAGTTTAGGAAGAAGCTTTGCTTGGACTTAAAATAAATGTTGCATCATTTTAGCTATTTGTATGAAACCTTATAAAACAATTGTTAACTATAGTTGTAATCAATGTTTTTCCAAAATTTAAAGTGATAAATGATCCTTGGACTAAGACATTTCAAGCTAAACTAATGGTCTGGTACTAAATTTTGCAGTTGAGTACTATAAATCATCCAAATACAGGTTGGTAATTGAACGCTTGACAGCCTTAGCAGTTCTGTGATGTCTTAAAAATTATCCTTGCTGCTTTGTGAATAACTAAACACCCAGCTCTTGTGATTTGGAAGTGCCCCATGCTGTATATGTAAACATGAGCTCATCCTCTCTAGTGTTGTTTGTAAGTCGTGCTGAATGGAGCTGACATCCTCACCTTATGCAGACAGGAACATAAATACTTTGATGCACCTTTTTTTCACTTGAAAAGTAACCTATTTTCTGCAGAAAGAATAGGCCTCGGAACTTGATCTTACGCTGTTCTTATTTGGATGTGTTTGCTTTTGTTTTTTCTTAAAGGAACAAGAGCACTCAAGGTGAAGGATAATAATCAACTCGAATCAGCACTTTGAATGAAATTTTGTTTCCCTGTGGCATCTTGAACACTTTCTTCTTTGGGTTTTGAAACAGACTTGTAACTCTGTGGCACAGCAGCTATGCAGCTTGAAATCCAAGTAGCACTCAATTTTATTATTTCATATTTGTACAATAAGCTTCCCAGACGACGTGTCAACATTTTTGGTGAAGAGCTTGAAAGACTTCTGAAAAAGAAGTATGAAGGGCACTGGTATCCAGAAAAGCCATACAAAGGATCAGGGTTTAGATGTATTCATATAGGGGAGAAAGTGGACCCAGTCATAGAACAAGCATCCAAAGAGAGTGGTTTGGACATTGATGACGTTCGTGGCAACTTGCCTCAGGATCTTAGTGTTTGGATTGACCCATTTGAGGTTTCATACCAAATCGGTGAAAAGGGACCAGTGAAAGTGCTTTATGTGGATGATAATGAAAATGGATGTGAGTTGGATAAGGAAATCAAGAACAGCTTTAACCCCGAGGCCCAGGTGTTCATGCCTATTAATGACCCAGCATCTTCAGTGTCTAGTTCTCCTTCTCCTCCCTTTGGTCACTCAGCTGCTGTGAGCCCGACCTTCATGCCCCGCTCCACTCAGCCTTTAACCTTCACCACTGCCACATTTGCTGCCACCAAGTTTGGCTCAACCAAAATGAAGAATAGCGGCCGTGGCAACAAGGTCGCCCGCACCTCTCCCACCAACCTTGGCTTGAATGTCAATGACCTGTTGAAGCAGAAATCCCTCTCCTCCTCCATGCACTCTCTCTATGGGCTCAGCCTAGGCAGTCAGCAACAGCAACAGCAGAAGACATCTGCCCTGTCTCCTAACGCAAAGGAGTTCATTTTCCCCAACATGCAGGGTCAAGGTAGTACCAGTAGCATCTTTCCTGGTGACAGCTCCCTTAACCTCAGTCCTCTCCAGTACAGTAATGCCTTTGATATGTTTGCAGCCTATGGAGGTCTAAATGAGAAGTCATTTGTGGATGGCTTGAATTTTAGTTTAAACAACATGCAGTATTCTAACCAGCAATTCCAGCCAGTTATGGCTAACTAAGAATAAACCGAAAGTGAAATCCAAGTAAATACTGTTGTACAAGTTAAAATGCACGTACCCAAGGGTGTATCTTTTTTTCCACCTCTTGAGATTTTTTTCCAAGGCTTGTAGTATGAATACATTCAGGCTTGGTTAGATAAATACAACATGCATCATTTTTTCATTTGCCAACCAAGCACAAAATTATTTTATACTGACTGTGCATTACAGAAATATACTCTCAAAAATATGGCCTCTTACAGTATTTAAGATATAGCAAGGAAGTGGCTAATTTTTTCATGTGTCTATATATATATATGTGCTCAGACATATATGTATATATATAAAAAATTGGCACTAATAGGTGGGTTTATTGGTCTTTTTCTAATTGTATAATTTAATTTAGTACAAAGTTTGTAAAATATCAGAGTATATATATTGTTTCTACAACATGGTATTGCATTTATATCTTTTTACTACAGTGATCTGTGACAGCTGCAGCAGCTTCATGTTGTATTTTTTTTACAGAAATTGTAAGATACCCATCTTAAAGACATCAATACAAAAAAAAGTAAAAAAGTTGTGTACAGAATATTCCTTAGTGGTGGAATTAAAATGTACGAAATATTTGCTTTTTTCAAAAGAAACACAAATTGTATTTTCTGTTAAAAGTTTAAAGATTTTTGCTATATATTATGGAAGAAAATGTAATCGTAAATATTAATTTTGTACCTACATTGTGCAATACTTGAAAAAAGGTATAAAAGTATTTTGAGTCAGTGTCTTACATGTTAAGAGGGACTGAAATAGTTTATATTAAGTTTGTATTAAAATTCTTTAAAATTACTTGGCTGTGGTGGTGTGTGTATTCTTTGTGTCCCACTGATGATCTGAGCACCGGGTTCCTTGTGCTGGCACTGCCAGAGATGCACCAGAGTCTGACTTAGGAGTAAAAGGAAGGGTGGCTCTGTGGCTGGACCTCATCGGGAGTTCCTTACCCAAAATATCCCTGACAAATCGCAGAACCTCATTAGGGACTTGCCTGCAATTATTTGAACAAACTCCACTTGTTTTTTGTAACTTCAGCTCACTGAAGCCAAAATGGAATTCTATTTTCTTTTTCCTTGATAATTAAGACTTTTAAGCTCTGTGAATGTTGAGTTACCGGGCGATGGGATGTGTCTAGCAGGGACTCAAGTGATTCAGTAACATCTCCTTTTCATGTCATGGGGATTATTGGAACTATTATCTTGGGAAGTCCTAGACCAGCAAATCAGCATTCTGCCTCTGTATGAGGGATTAATAGCTCAAAAACTAAACTGAATAAAGTGCTGATTTACAGCTTACTAAACCCATTGCAAACTCACATTTTATATGCTCTATTAAAAAGAGAAATGTGATGCAACTGCACTGTGACATTCTAAGGTATTTATTTTAGCAGATTTTACCAATTTTAACTGAATATATTCTCAAAATCAAATGGAAGTGGGTGGGGAAAGAATTCAGAGGCTGACACAGCAGCTCAGTTTTTCCGGGGCTATTTTGAAGTTGAATCCCTTAGTCTTTTCCATCTGTTCAGCAAATATGGTTCCTTGCTAATGGACATTGTCAAGAGGAAGAGAAATTGCTTTAATGTGTAAATCTGACAAAGGTCAGTTTATGTTCCATGGCAGCTTCAGCCATACAGAAATTCAGTGCTAAGTGGATAGTCCTTGGCTCTTGGCAGTGAGTTGTGAGATAGAGACAGAGACAGGAATAAAATGAGCTGAACTTCAGTGTTCTGACACTAGAATTTGAGACTGAAGGTCAGTCTTTTCCTGTTGGATGCACTTGATGTGACAAAAGGTGCTACTCCATGCACATCCCCCTCTTTGGTGGGAGTGGAGCTGTGGTGGGACCAGCCTGTGCTTTTCACACCAGTGTGAGCTCCCTGCTTTGGGCAGAGGCTGGGAAGAGCTGGCTGGGCAGAGGTGGGAGGCTGACAGTGGTATCCATTTCCAGTGCCATGACAACCAGTTTGAAAGCAATAATGGAGTGAAGGGTTGTTTTTTTTCTGGTGTTCATCTGTCTCTGTTTAACTGGCTCCCTTTTCTTGAGTTTACCATCTGGTTTATCTTTCCGCTCACGGCACAGCCGTGGACAACACTGGCCTTAAAAGCACATCATTTGGTATCTCATTTTAATTTGATTTTGCCTTTAAGAGGAATTAGAAAAATGTTGGATCAACTGCTGAAAAGCAGAGAATGCCTGTGTATTATTCCTATTTGAATGCTTAGACTTAAGATTTACTACTGTTTTATTATTTGCAGCACAATGCTAATGCCTAAACTGCCCAAGAGGTTGAGCAACTCTGACAGCAGAGACTCTTCTTGTGTTCTGTAATATTTCTATTCCTATGATTTAAACTGAGATAATTTGTTTAAAGGTCAGTGAGCTTATCCTCCTCCCAGGCTGATTTGCTCCTTTCCACTGTAACCAGCTCTGTGTCTGAAGGGCCATGCAAGGAAAAATCTTTTGGAACATATGTTTTTTGCAGCACCTTTCAATATAAAGATTTGACTAGCAGGGTTTGGTTCTGGTTCTTTAAAAGGAGACAAATCAGAAAGAGAGCTTCAAGTTCCCTCAATGCAAGTGTGGAGATTTTTTGTTTTAATGATTTTTAATGTTTAAGTGTGAATGTTTTTTAATCTTCTGAGGGGAATGAGAGATGCCTGCTTTGTGTTCAGTCTGCTTTACTCAGTTACTTATCTTCTGCTGAAGTTTGTTGCTGAATTTCTGAGACTAAACATTTACATTGCAACATTCTGTTCCCACTGAGTGCCAGGTCAATCTCTGCGGTCATTTGTGGACACCCAGTATTTAGCTGTCAGGTAAACATACTTTCTTGGATAGAAAGGACATAAAAACAGGGAAAAGGAAGCATTTGCTCAGGTGTGCAAGTTATTTTGTATTTTCTCATGTGAACATGCAATTTGCTTCCTTAGAATTGCCAGTGTGAGTTAAACCTTGGAAGGTGACTTTAATTTACAGTGAAGGAAAGGGTAGAAATATGTGACCCCCTCAGTGCTGCTTAGTGCCTCCTATCACCTCACCCCAGGTCCCCACCCAAACACAAGTTCAAGGTACCTTTGGTCTGTAGGGCTCTCTTAATTCAGCACAAGTCAATAACTTTTCAAAATTGCAGTCCAGGATCCTTGAAACTGCTCAGAGGTTCCAGTATGGCTGCACAGAAGTTTCAGGGGACAGCTACACTCTGTGCTATGTTCATTGTGTGAGTAGGGAACAGACCTCTCTCCTTATTGGGAGTCTGGTAATGGCCACCAAAATTTAACCAGTCTGGTTATTTCTGCCATGGGAAGCTGAATCATGGATGGAGTTCACAAAGCAGTGAACCTTCCTTGTCTCCTATTCTCCAGGGTCCCTGTAGCTGAGTCCAGGGCCTGGCACTGCAGCTCAGTGAGTACAAATTCTGCAGTTGTCAACTTCAGGTCAGGTAATCATACACATTGAGGATGGGGCTTTAAGCTACCTGATTTAATTGAAGCTGTCTCTGCTCATTGCAGGCAGTTGGACTAGGTGAGCTGTCAAGATCCCTTCCAACCCAAACCATTCCATGGTTCTATAAGCCATGGAAGGATCATCCTTCCTTGATGCAAAATTAGAAAGTTGCTGAACATTGCCTGTACAATCTCTTGGTGCATGGCCAGGACAGATTATCCGCCAGTGCTGCACTCTCTGCTCCTACCGCATCCCAACCTGCAAAAGCCTGGTGGGAGCAAAAAACCCAGCTGCATTCTGAACTATCAAGTAACCAAACAATGAGTTGTTAAATCAGCTCTTTGGACTGACATGGGATCAAAGCAGAGTTCGTGTACTGATCTGATGCCCCAGACTGTTCTATTAGTGTTTCAGGAATAAATACCCCAGGGTTTGTGTTGGTAGTTTTAGAGCAGATGAAGCAAACCAGTGGTTCAGCACTCTTTTTTATATCATCAGCAAGTTGATTTAAATTGAGTGTACAGAGTTGGCTGCATTCCCCCCATGAGTTGCATAAAAAGTTTGCAAAATTGAAGTGCTAGAGATGTAAAATCCTGCTGAAGGGACTGTTTCTAAAGATCAGCAAGAGAAACAGTTAAACTGTTACCATGGTAGTGCTTGTGTGACTTTTCCTCTTGGCTTTATTTTAGTGACAGTAGTAAGGAGTTTTGCCTTACGGAAGGGAAAAAGCATTAAGACTCGGAAACATAAACCACATTCCCTTTGGTACTACGAGTTCTCTACCTCATAGACAAAATATGATCAGTGTGCAGAACAAATGGCAGGTGTAAAATATTTTTAGAAAAATCTTGGCATGCAATGCAGACTTCCCTGAACCCCCATCTTTTATTCTGTCAGCTTTGGTTTGTTATAAACAACCTATAGTATTGATGCTGCAGTTTTGGTGGAACTTGATATAGTTTACATTTGGTGATTTAGCACTTCAGAGGCCTGGAATCAGAGCTCCTTTGCTCTGAGTTTTGGGACCCTTATATACCCACACACATCCAGTCTGTCAGCCATGGAGCTCATTGTGCTGCATTCCCTTGTCCCCTCAGCTTCAGGATTACCAAGAACATACAAGATGACTCTGGGAATGTAAAGCCTTAATTATTGTTTGGTGCTCCTGTGAGCTTCTCTGAGATTTTTTTATCAACTGGCTAATGCCTTTAAAACTGGGAAATCCACCTTTTTTCCTTGGCAGAACATATTCATTCCCTGTTACACCCATAACCATGGCTTTTCTGCCTTCCACAGCACCCTCAGCAGGACAGAGTTCTGTGATGCTCCCTTTGTTCACCACCTCTTGCTACTTGCTGTGGTGCTCCAGGCTTTCATGCTGTTCCTCTCTCCACCCAGACTCCACTTCTGCCTGACCTCAGCTCTGAACTGTGCGGTGCTGGAGCTATTGTGCCAGGGGAGACACTGCACTCAAGGCTCCAGCCAGAGAGATGCCCTCTCCCAGCACCTCCTGACCTCAGGCTTTGCTTGACTTCACTTCAAAGACGCAGTGTAAAGAGCTTGGGAGTGTCAGAACCCAGGGAAGGGTTGCAGGAGGTGCTCTCAGTCCCAGGGAATGGGGTGAATTTGCTGCTTGGGCAGCCTCAGTAATGCAACAGCCCAGGAGTTTTCGGCCACACTGATGGAAACCAGAGGTGGCAGGTTAGAGAAGAGCATGGTGTTCATAGATGATAGCTCATGATAACCCCATGGTCCAGAGCTGACTCTGGGCAAGCCACTGCCATTTTCTGTGTTGTTCCTACTTCTGTCTCCATTGGAATCCACTGTTAGTAAGTGTCAGACTTTCCCTGGCTGGCTGCTATAAGGAACTTCATCCAGTTTCTTTGTGCCACAGGAACATCCTTTGAGGTTGATCTGCCATTCCCTCCTTTTATTGCATTTAGTCTCTGAGGCCTTGGAGCTTTTCCTTTGTCACACAGTTCTCTTAACCTGGATTAGGTGACCTTTGTGTTTTCAAACAAGGCATACCTATAAAAGTGAGGCACTGGGTTTTCATTGTCCATGGTATGTGGAGTCTGATTCATCCCCATCAGAGCAAAAGGCCTCAGGAGCAGTGAAATCTCACATACTGACTATTGTGATTCTCTAAAAGAATGTCTATGGATGTTTCTATAGACATGAAAGTATATATTCCTCCAGTAAAAATCATGTGAAAATTTTGCAAGAGCCTACTCACTGAAGTTGCTGCTGGTCAAAATTAGATGTTCAAACAGATTTTACAAACTAAAACAATTTCCACTTTTATTTTTATTAGATCCTCATCCCACATGCCAGCAGAGAGATGGGGCTGCTGGGCTTTGCCACAGCCATGCCAAGAAGTGTGAATCTTCCACAGATTGACTGGGCAAGAGTAGATTTGATGATTTTAAGCCCATATTTGAGCCTTTAACTCCTCCATGAGTCTCAGATGTTGTAGGTAACTGCAATGTGTTTTTGAAGCCCAGGGATCTGTGTCTTTCAGGGTTAACCAGGTACATACAGCACCTCTACAAATGAGTGGAAGAGTGCAAAATTCCAATTATTGTTGAAAATATTAACACCCGGGGCAATTACCTACTTTGCAGGTATATGAATACTACATATTGAAGTTCATGTTGTATTTATTAACTGCTTCAAGACATAGCTCATATTTTACTTGAGAAAATTGCTATTTCATTTTTGAGTAATGAGTATGGATGTTCTGCTCTTTTGCCTTTAGACTGTTACAGTGCTGTCCTTAAAGATTCATTTCAGCACTGCTAAACCAAATCACTTGAGAAACTGTGATTCAGTCTTCCAAGAATATTTTGGAAAATATGAGGTAATCATAAGTAATAATCCACCTCATATCACATTAATTTATATTCTGGATGTAGAGTTAAATAGATTTCAGAGTTTTCTTCTCCCCACAAGTCCACTAAGAACTTATATTTATGTGAAAATTTAAGTCCTTAGGAAATCACAATTTCCCTAGAACTGTCACTGCACAGGAAACAATATCGAAGGGAAAGTGATGAGCTCAGAAGTGCTGGCAATTAACTACAGCTGCTTAATGGAATCAGATTTCTAAATTACACAGAAGGACTGAGACCTGCTACCACCCTCCTGCCTGTGTGCCTTGCATGACGGATTTGACAAGCTGGTGGCAACAACTGCAGGCAACCATCTCAAATTAACTTGTACAAACTGATAAGGGACAGAAACACTAAGTAAAGAGATCACCCATTGCATCTCCAACCTCTCACTCCTGACCTGCAAGGAAGGTCTCCAGAACTGCTTCAAAAGACAATCCAAGTACTAAAATTCCTGACTCCAGGATAGAAAATCACATGGATATTGATTGCGTATTACATTATGGGTTTTGCTACCACCAGACATTCCTAGGCAATAATTATTCCTATCTGTCTTTCTCTTTGTGCCATAAATTACATCATCAGCTGTCCTCTGGCTAGCACCCTCCCTTTGATCAACAGGAACCAATCACCCTTTCTCTCAAATTGCCTAATTCATTAATATAATGAAGTATAACACAGAACAACTATTCTCAAGCTGCATTTAGCTCTAAGGTTATTGCTTCTATATCAGATCTGAAACAGCCTGATGTGCCTGCAATCGTGTAGCTTTTCTGAGTGTGCCCACTGATGTAATAAACCATGTCCCCTGTCCCTGCCCTTGCCTCACTTCCATCTTGCCCTGTCCTTGCTCTGATGCCTCTGTTGCACCTCCAGGCTTGTTCCTGCTGGGCTGAGCCTGCCAAGGAAGGCACAGCCTCAAGGAGCTGCTATGGGAGGTGCTCTACTGGCCCAGTTCATGGGGGAAGCACAGGCATTTTGTGCTGGAGCTGCTCTGTCTGCCCTGCCCATCTCGCCTATCTCCCAGGGGCTGATGGCATGTAAGAATAGCTGCTGGTGACACTGGAGAGCTGGGAGCAAAGCTGGCTGGATGATCATTTTGTTAGACAGCACTCATTTGGGGGTGATGAACTTTTGTGGGTCAGTAGAGTTGTCTATAATTTTTTCCTGGCCATCTCTATGGTTTTAAGTATTCAGTGTTTAGAGTCTCTGACCTGCCCAAAGCGAGATACCAGACGATCTGATTAAATTCAGCATCTGGATCTCATCTTGTATATATCAGTCCTTTTTCCATTGTTCTGCTGTACAATCTCTCTTCTACCGTGTTTATTCCTTGAAATTTCTAGGCTTCCCCCTCCTGATAATTCTTTTTGTTTTCCTTCAATGTTTCCCTTAAAACTTGCTTTTCCTAGTTTCCTTCCCAAACTAAGCTGTTCTCCCTTCCTGCTCCTCTGAAGTCTGTGCCTCACCATGTGTAATTTGCAGTGTATTATCTGATGGGAGACTGTAATCTCTCCAGGGCAAGGCTGTGTCCTGCCCCAGACTCACAGTTGCCTGTTTTACTCTAGGAGGCTGAATGAGGACAGAAATAGAAGACTACACAGACACTCACAAATAAATTGTTTTGTGATCTGTGTTCCAGAAACAAATGCAGGAACAATTGTTACTAGTAACATTGTTTATGCCGTACCACTGAGACTGGGGAAGAAGTAGATCCTTTAAGCAAAGAAATCTCCTTTACAAAACATTTGTGGAATGTATTTATCTAAAAGTACAAGGGCTTATGTTAGAGAACAATGCTCATCTGCTGATTTATAGTAAACTGTCAATGGCAACACAGGCCTAAAACCTTTTAACCAGTCCTGCTGTACTAATATCTTAACTTTATCCCTTTCCTTCTCTGCAGCATCCCTTTCAAGGCTGATTTCCTCAGCCTCTGCTGGTGCTGTTGGAAGAGTCCCACTCACTTGGCTCTCCCACTGTGGGAGGACCTGAAAAGGAGGATGGATGGGGAGCAAGATGACCCTACTCATAGAGGTAAAGGTTGGAGGTGAAACCTCAGGCATGCAGGACAGAATTCTGTCTATAGAAAACTGAAACTTCCCCTGAAATGTCTCTCTGTGCT
Source organism: Horornis vulcanius (assembly GCA_013401035.1). Lineage (NCBI taxonomy): Eukaryota > Metazoa > Chordata > Aves > Passeriformes > Scotocercidae > Horornis > Horornis vulcanius. The sequence continues at coordinate 33,000 of VZUA01003725.1, read as the reverse complement.
GGGGGTAATGTCTGGCTAATAATGCATTTTAAAATGCATTTTGGCCAGGGATCTCCAGTGAGTTGGACTTTTTGCTGCCTGCACAAATGGGCTCTGCACATAAACATCACCCTAGTGGAATTGGAGAACGAGCGAGCGAGCGAGCGAGCGCTGAGATAACGATCAGCTCTGAGCTCAACTTGGAGATGCCTCCCTCCAAAAGCCAGAGTGGTTACAGAGATAGAATTTGGACTTTGCCTTTTTTCCAGAGAGATCTGTGGCTGTCTAGCCCAACCCTGCTGCTGAAGACATTGTGGCAAGGTGGCAAGTGGCCCACTGGAACAAAAGGCTCATTCTGGCTGTGACCAGGCTCTCACACTGCCTAGCTCCCAATTGCTTTTTGGAAAGATCAGTGCTGGAGTGCCTGGTTTGAGCCCTCCTGTGGTGTTGTATTGCACTAAGGTGTGGGAATTGTGGCACTGTGGGGCACTGTCATTTTGGATATTTTGGTCTTTTGTCATGTATAATAAGATATCTGTGTTATTTACAAGCACTTAGTCATCTGCTAGCCAGAATGGGTTTGTTTCCCTTGAGGAAGTTTAGAATCACAAAACTCTTACAGGCAGAAAGGGAAACATCTGAAGATGTTGGGATTAGTCATATAACTGCTGCAGTTACCTTCATCCAGAGCCTTTTCTTTCATTCCCTGTTAGAGCTCCTGAACTTGAGTGTTGTATCTGTTCTCCAGCCTTTCCCAGAATGACATTTACCAGGGCAGGCTGGGAGAAAAAGAGGAGCCCAGGCTGTACAACTGTACAACCTCTATCCAGTTATTTCTTTCTTTACTTGTTTTTCCTTTTTTTTTTTTTTTTTTTTTTTTTTTTTTTTTTTTTTTTTTTTTTTCCTTCAAAACCACTTGATAAATCATGCAATGGAGAGCTGGGAATGGGAGTATATGACCTGCTCTCCTACTCCTGCCTCCCAGCAGCAGTTCTGGTTTGTCTGGGTTCCCATCCCCCATCAGAACCCCATTTCTGTGTCTTGGAGAAGAGCTCTAAGGTTTCCTTCTTGCCTGAGAGCTCTGGCTGACCCTGGGCTATGATACTATTGGTTTTGTAAAGCACCTCCTAATCACCCACAGGTTTTTATCCTCAGAAAATCCCCCTGTGGCATTGCTTCCCCTTTTGAAGTGAGCCCTGGACTTTGGCACCACATTGGCCTTTTTCCCGTGAAATGCACAATCCCTCCCACAGCAGGGGAAAGGGAAATTATGATTTGCTTTCTATCCATTCAACGTCCTGTGCTTGGTGGGAATGTGCTTAAACTGGGGACAGCTGATTATGGGGTGTTTTCAAGGGAGTTGATGTTGAGTAGGACAACACTCAGTGGCATCCCAGCAGTACAGGGACAAGCCAATTGAGACAAAAATGAAGAAAAAATAGACATTGGTCACTGTTACTTGTAACTCTTTGAGGTCCTTTTAGAAACAGACCCCAAAGGGCCACCAAACTGCAATGGATTTACCCTGACGGTCCCTCTGTGGTACTGTAAGGCTGGGGTGAGGGGTCTGTGTCACACGTAGCTGCTTTAAGTATTGTTTGCATTCACAAAGGTCAGCTGCTGGGAGGCCACTTGCAGAGCAAATGCCTTTGCTGTGCACCTTGTCCTTGTGAGCTGGAAGAACCTGAAGGACTGGTGAAATGGGGACCTGCAGCCAGCCCCTGCCAGGATTCACTTGGATATTGTTCTTTCCTCAGTCCTTCCAGAAATGAAGTAAGGTTTGCTGGGAGGTGCCTTCCCCCGTGGCAATTGGCCCATGAGGATGTGCTGAGGCATGGCTGAGGCTAGGATGCACTAAAAATACAAGTGACAAGTGTAAACATTGCCTTTTGCCAGGGTGGAAGGGTGTCTGCAGAGAGGTGCCAGGGACGGTGAACGGCTGCAGGTGGCAGAGCAGAGAGGGGCACACGCTCTCTTCCTCTGGGTTGTTTTGGGATTTTTTAAAAAAAGCACTTATTTAAAATTCTTGCAGCTTCACACATTAAAAATGCAGCTTTTAGCGGTAGCTATGTTTCAATAGGTCGGAGACGAGACTGCAAGGGGGAAAACAAGGAAATTAACCTATGGAAGGGGAAATGTCTTCACCTCTTCCTTCCCCTGGAGGGCTCTCTTCTTCGTTTCGTTTTCTTTCTAAGCCCTAAAAGCGAATACAAAAATTAGGAAGAAGGTGGCCCGCGCCCCCTGCGGAAGGCCCGACACAGGGGACAGGATAAGGTGACACGGAGGAGTGCCACGTCACCTCCTGCCCGTGGCTGCTGACAAAGGTGGCCGTTGAGAGCCACCGTGTGCGAGCGCTGGCGACTGCCGGGGCTTCGACACCGGCTCGGCGCTGGCAGCTGATGAGCCACGTGAGCATCTCTTCTTTAGTCTCTTCCTCCTCCTCTACCGACAAACTTTGTGCGTGGGGAGCTACGGGCTCTGGAGTCGTGTCGGAAATAGGCTCCCCCGGGTGAATGAGTAGCACCCACCCAAGCACCTACAAAGCAAACAAAAACGTGCTTTCCCCCACCTCAATGACTGTTTTTGGGGTTTGTGGGGTTNGGGGGGTTGGGGGGTTTTGTTTTGTTTTGTTTTTTGTCAGCAGCAGGATAAGGGAAAGCAGCTTTTTATTTCTTACTCTGGCCATCCCCCATGTGCAGCTCCAGCAGGGAGGTATAACATTATTGTGTTTGAAGGCACTTCTGCTCCAGAGTATAAAGTTACTCAGCATTTACAGGTCCAGGTCTTTAGAGGTATTTTTATTCTGTGCCTATTTTGGTGTGCCTCAGAGTGATGTGTTGTGGGTGCTTCCAGTTAACAGTGCCTGAATGTAAACAATGCTTTACTCTTATTTACAAATCAAGTTTTGTGGTTTTTTTGTAATTATTATTAGTTATGTTTACAAAAACATATTCATGTTCTGATTTTCTTTATGCAGAGATGAAAGTACCTGAACTCCAGGGCAATGGGAGTTTGGTGAGCAGAAGGGGTAGGAGCCTGGCTGCATTAACACTTTGTTTATATAACACAGGTAGGAGCCTGTGTTATATAAACAAAGTGCTGATTTTGAAAGCAGATCTAGAGAAGTCTGAAATGTGTTTATTTAGGCCGGAACCCATCTGTGCCTACCAGTAATGGATTCACAGAGCAATTGTGTGTTTGCACAGCTCACAGGCCGGCAGGTTTTACATGTGTTACATGATTTGCACCAATCAATACAGAAGGTGGACACATGTTCACATCTGGAACATATGAGCCATGAAGGCAGGGATTGAATAGTGATCTTGCTAGCACCTGGCACTTGTCTGGATTTCAGGGTAAAATATATATTTTTTTATTTGCTTATTTTTAATGAGCTATTAAGATTTCTGAGGCACAGAGTGCCAGTGCCCATTTCATTGCATGACTCCTGCAGGATGCAGCTCTACCACAGAGCAAAGCTGGGAGCTGCCTCCCTCACCTGGCTGGCCAAGAAGAAAAACTCCAAATTCCATGTGAATGTAGCACAGGACAAGGATCACAACACTAGATCAAGGATCTGCCCCTGCTCACAGCACTGCCAAGGACATGGCAATGCATTTTAATTTTGGCTATGGAAGTAGGGAAAAGAAAGCTTTATCAACAAAAAAAAAACCTAGTTCTTTATATGGGAAATATAAAATGGAAGCAAACCCCAAGGCTGTCCATAGAAACACCTTTTTGAGCCCTTCTGGGTGCCCATATCTCTTCCTTCTGGTTACCCATACATCTCTTACAGCTTCCAGAGGCTCCAGAAACCCCCCAACTTCCCAGACAGTTTTGGAAGCAGCATTTTTTCCATGATGCTGGAGAGCACTTGCAGAGGGCTGGGACAGAGCATTTGCCCCAGAGTCTAATTTAAAGCCCTGTGCTCACTCAGCAAAACCCAGGGCCTGATTTGGCAATACTCTGCCTTGAGCAGACTGGTGAGAAAAGTGGAGGCCAGGAACTTCAGTTGTATGACCTTGTAATGCCCAGAGACTCAAGCCTATGACAAAAATCTTGCTGGTCAAGACAATTGCTAAAAAAGGGGGGAAAGGAAAAAAAAGCCCAACCAACCAAACCTGTCATTTGTCAGATTGCTAACTAAATAACCTGTAAGCTGCAATAATTCTGCAAAAGATGCTCTCAGGAGTGTTTTTACTGTGAAAGTGGTTATAAATAATAATAAAGAAATGCATCTGGGTGCACTTTACAGAGCAAGTAAAAAATTTCTTCCTCTTCAAGCCTGTGGTCTGTGAATAATTCGTTATCAAGAGGAGCAGCTCCATCTATCTAACACAGTGTTTGTTACAAATCATTTGCTTCTGTATTAATCTTCCTGTCAGGGCGGGAGCTGCAAATCCTCCTCCACTTTTTGTCTGCCAAAAAACTTCTATAGATAAACATGAAAAATTGGATTGATAAGTAAAAGATGTAGGGGGTGCATCTTGGGGATGAATGAGTTCCTGGAGCCTGCGGTGGAGGAGCTGTGACAGCCTTAATGAGGCAGGTGGTGGAGGATTTCTGGCCGGCACACAGTGTTGAGCCACAAGAGCTAATAATTTTGTAGGAAAACAAAAGCCAAGCCAAAAAAACCATCTTCAAAACCTGCTTCCCTCCCAGGACTCCTACAGTGAGCAGGCAAACAGCCACGACCCGACAGAAAAGCATCAGAGCATCTCAACTTGGAGAAAACTCTTTTAGAGCTCTCAGGAGTCCCTACGTGGCAACACTGCTCCTCCAGACCCTCCTGGAAGCCTTGTCCTGGATGAGAGCTCCAGCCTCAGCTTTGGAGGTTCTGTGGCTGAGAGAGACCTTAAATGTTCATTCACAAAAACTGAGGAAAAGAGTATTTGTTTAATGCTGGTGGTGGCAAAGGAGAAGTGTAAACCTGTGATTGCTGGAAGGCTCTGCCATCTGAAGACAAACTAAAAGAATGACAAAAAACCCGCCAAGAATTGATTTATTTAAAAGAAATAACAGGAATTTAAAGACAATTTTGTGACTCTGAGAGATGATTCCGAAATGCTTTGGGTTGTCACACCCAGTATTTCGGGGAAAAGCATCATCAGAGACCCAACAGATAAAAAGATTTTGGAGTAAGTCCTGCTGATAACACCTGTTAGATTAGTAGATCTGAGAAGGCCATTAACTTTTTCCTTTTATTCTGTGTTTATTTGCTGCTGACTCTTTGTGCTCAGTGACTGCTCCATCACCAAAATCCAAACCTTTCAATAAAAGCAGCAATTCCATTATGTCAGAGATAAGATACTTTCACCCATCTCTTGATGAGGTGACCTTTGGAGCTGGCTAGCACAGTAAAAATTTATATTATAACCAAATACACAATTTGAATTTCATCCTGGGTTAATTACCTGAGTCATCCACATCTGTTAGTGACAATAAATTACTGCAGAAATGGAGAATTTAGTTGCTATGCTACTGCAATACTCACTTTTTGGATAATCTGCTGGCCGAGTATTATCCCCTGAAGAGATTTACGAATAACTTTGAATAAGTGGACCAATATCTTTAGAAACTGCAATTTGCAAACAGGGAGAGAGAAAGTCTCAAATAATTTATACATTGTGGCTTTTCCCTGCAGCTCTGGAAATGGATTTAATTGCCTTATCACACTCCCTACCAGATCTTTTTTCCTCTGATAAACCTAAAATCTCTCCTCCTGTTTTGCTAACAAGACAATGATGAAATCAGCGAAGCAGGATCCAGCTGCCCAGCTTGACAGGGTGGTGTTGCTTCCCACTTAGAGAAATTAATAATTTTATTAATGAATAATACAAATTATGCAGCCAGGTGTCTGTGAAATAGTTAAATTAATCCGGGCGAGGCCAGTCCAGCCTCAGCGGGAGGATGCTTCTATTTCAGTCGCAGACGAAGTGGCTGCGTGCGCGCACGGTGCTCCCGCCGATGTCACCGGCGATGTCGCGATGCTACGCGCCATCTCGTGTCGAGCGCCGGCAGCAGCTGGAGCTTCCTGTCCTCATTTCCAACCACCTGCCGTCATGTCATTGCTGAGAGATAAGGGCTTTTTTTGGTTTTGTTTTTGTTTTTTGGGGTTTTGTTTGTTTGTTTGTTTTGTTTTGTTTTAAATTTGCTCTCCAATATTGCCAAAGTAGGAAGCTGAGACTGTGTGAGGAAGACCTTGGGTCACTCTGGGGCCGTGGTGGGTGCAGTGACGGTGTCACACCGTTGGGGGCTGGTGCTGGCTATGACTCTGTCATTAAATTTTGTGTTGGGTAGTGCAGGATGGAGAACTTGGCCCTGCCTGTGCAGTGAGGGTGGAGAGACCCTGGAACAGCTTGCCCAGGGAGGTGGTGGATGCTCCCTGGAAAAATTCAAGGTCAGGTTGGATGGGGCTTGGAGCAACCTGGGCTGGTGAAAGGTGTCCCTGCGCATGGCAAGGCATGGAAAGAGAAGGTGTTTAAAAGTCCGTTCCAACAAACCCTTTGATGATTGTACAGTTCTAGGATATGATGAATCCTGCTGAGGCTGGTGAGACCCCCTCTAAACCACAGCTCCCCTGGAATATCCTGGTTGCATCTTGCTCTCTGTTCAGGAATGGGGGGATTTGGCCAAGGCCAGCCTTGGAGGCATTTCTGGAAGAAGCTATGTGATTTCCAGCATCTCCTCCAAGCACCAGAGTTGCAGGAATTGTGGGGATCTTCTGAAGAGACCAGGGCTCCAGAGCTGGATTTAGGTCCGTGCCTGTCATCCCTCCTGCAGCACGGGCTGCTTTGGAGGCAGATGAAGGTGAGATGCCTGTTTTTAGCAATACCTGACTTTATGAGGCTGGGATGTGACTGAGATTTATCTGGGGATTTCACGAGCACGTTCCTAATAGCAAGGAGCATTCTCTTAGCAGGGCAGTAACCTGTCCAGTCTTAATATGTGCCAGTGCTGCTGGGATTTTGAGATGGCCACGGATTTTTGTGCCTGTTAATGGGAATGTTGCAGGTTGTCAAGCTGCTGGTGCAGTTTTGAGACATGCAATGTGGAGGATCTTCTCAGGGGGCTGCCTGCAAACAAGAACGAGGCTGGACCCTCTGGTCAGACCCATGTGTGGATCATCCAGGTCTGGAATGGGAGCAGCTTGCTTGAAGTTGTCATGGGAATGCAGGGCCGGGACTCGATTTCCCCCATCTATATTAGTCAATATCACATTTCATTTGCTATTTTATCATCCTGTCACTTGGTATTACTGCAGCTCCTCACAGTCAGCTTGTCATTTTGCAGCCCTGAATAACTTCATCTCAACAACTACCTTCATATTCTACCTCTCCCATCCCTCTCCCAGACCATCTCCACAGGTTCCCTGGGACACTTTCTGATAACACTGCTTCACACTGAGCACTGACCTTTTGGTCTCAGCCTTTCTTTCTGATGTTTCAATCAGTTGTTGGCTCAGGAGGCTGTCACATCTCTCCCAGACTCATGACAGTTAAATGACTTTAAAAGCCTTGGGTGAGAGAGCTGGAGCTCTAAAGCCCTGATCCAAGTCAACTCCCTCAGATGGCCCATCCCTGTCCTTGTGATTGCTTCAAAGGAAGTGTCACAGAACATCACTTCCCTCTGTTGAAGTACACACACTCTTCCTCCTCACATCCTATTTATCACCCAGATGTGAATTTTAGCCTCCCTTACAGTTTCTACCAGACTTGAGGTTTCATGCTGAGGTTTTTGGGAACCCTCCTCTGAAATTAGCCTCATGTTTTCCACTTTCCATGCTCTGGTCCTGCCACTCACTGAAGCAAAGGTTATCTGCTGCAGTTAATGGTTAAGCAATGTTTTATAAAAGTACTTTTACCTTTCAGTGAAAACCATCTGAGCCTGGAGATTTATAACTGTTGTTTTCCTGTTTATTTCAAGCAGTAGAGGAAACAATGTCCCTTACATATGTTACAGTCCCTCCTTGGCTCAGGAGTGTGAGGAGCAGAGCAAAGGAGAAAGAGAAAGCACAAAGCAGTTTATGGTAGTTCTTTTTATGCCAGGTAATCCAGACCAACTGTCATGTTGTAAGACCAGTTTAAGGTGAAAAAATGCTCCCCCTCCCTCCTCTGGAGGAATCTTTAAACCTTGTCTCCAGCCTTCTCCTTCCCTCCTGCATATCTAGGACACATGAGAGGGGTTAGGAATTGCCAGGTGGGACAAGCCCAGTGGCCCTTTCCATCCTATTATCACCAGTCTTCTGCCCCAGGGAACAGTACCAGGGGTTCTGGGGAGGCTTGTCCCCACCCTGAAGTGTCCCTATAATTCTGAAGCAGGGACATTCAACTCTCATTGTCTTTGTCAGAGCTGGTCCTTGGCACATGCAGGTCTGTGTCCACCAATGAGCCAGAGGTTTGGAGGAGACCCCCAACACCTTTTGGCTGGGCTAGCCCCAGGGACAGCTGGATGGGAAGAAAGGTGGATGTAGGAATGGGCACAGAGAAAAATACTGGAGTTAGAGTTTCCTCACTGAAACCTGATCCACCTATCAGCCCTTGGAAGATTTTCCATTTGCTTTCTAAACTCTTAGGCATAAATGTCGTATCATTTGCCCAGTCATAAATAGCTGAGAATTAAACAGACTGTGCTGCATTTTGGCTAATAGATACGTCCTCTAGTGCTACAACCTTATCTTCAAATCCCACTGCTGTTTGCGTTGGAGATCAGGGCCTCAAGCTCACTTTTTCTTTTCAAGATTTAAAGTGCTGGCAGAACATTCATTCAGTTGTGCAACCTCCATTCTGAGGTTCTCGGGTCTTAGGTATGGGGCTAATATTTTGCCCTTTGACAGCTGCTGTAAATCAATATAGCAGCTGGAGGTCACTTGTAGTCAATCAGTAACCAGTCCTGGTGCAGGGGAAAACACTAAATACTTGGTATTAAAACAGGCTCTAAACTGGATGTTCTTGCTCAGTCTGACATTTTCACAGCTGTGCCTTGAAAATCCGGCTCCATCCAGCCTCATTAGAGGTACCAGCCTGGCCATGATCTTTTCCTGGTAATTATCCACAGGGAGAATTTCCCAGCACATACACATGAACACTTTACAGCCAACTGGGGCACAAGGTGCTTCAGGTGGAGAAAGTGGGTCTTGCGGTGCAAGATGCTCATTTGATGCCAGCTGAATTAATACTCCTTTTTGCAGGAAATCATTAGGTATTGGCTGAAGCTCTATGCTGTATGACCTTCATCACAACCACCTCCCTCAGGAACTGAGACCCATGGCCAGGAGAAATTCTTGCAGGGGTCCCTAAGTTCTTTTAGAACAAGTGGAAACAGAGCTCTTAAATACCTTTGCTGTCTGAATCATATTCCAGTGGCGTCATCACTGCTGTGTTTGCTCCTTGTTCTGGAATTGGTTGCCCATTAAGTCTTCTGCCTGACCTCATCTGAAACCCCTGCAATGAAAACATGCTCAATTGCCTCTTTCCTCTGAGCTCAGCAGCTCTGGGCACTGTGGGTGATGCAGCACCTGTCTCTGAGTAATCACCCAGTCAGCTCTCTGTCCATGCAGCTCCTTCTGCCCTGGTGCCCTGTCAGCTGTGACACCAGTCCTGTGTGGCACCAGCCCCACACAGAATCTGTATGCAGCAGCCACACACCATCACTTTGCTACTGTGGCTGTTTGTCCTCTGTTAACAGAGTAAGACACAATCACCCATGACTCCTGTTGGGGTCCAGGTGCTGGATGGTGTCCGTCCAGGTGCAGGGTTTGCAGATTTGGGGGTTGCACTTCTCATCCTCACTCCAGGTTGGGAGTGAGGGAGGTAGGCACCTCACGCTGGTTCAGGGCTGTCAGATATCCATCAGATCCATCCCTGAGCCCTGGGGGACTCCTGCAGGTCTCAGACTCAGCTTATGCAGGTCTCAGGCCCAGCCAATGTGGGTCTTTTCCCAGCTTCTCGGTTGGACTTAATGATCTTAGGAGGTATTTTCTAACCTTAATGATTCTATGATTCTGTGTTGCTTCCTGAGCCAGTGTCTGTGGCAATGCCGTTTCCCTCCTGTCTGCATGTGGAGGAAATCTTTGACATCAGTCACTGGCCGCAGCCATGTGGCTTTGGAGGTGGCATCAATTCCCCATCTCTTCTCTGGAGCCTCACACAGGCACTGGTGCTCCTTCTGAGCCCACAGCCATGCAGGGAAAGGACCCAAGGAGGCTTTTCCCTTTCTCTCCTCTCATACATTTTATATAAACTTTAAATACTGACATTTCCTTCCAACTTTCTGATGGCCTGAGAGAAGGATCCCACAGGGAGGAGGATGGAACCTGAGCTCACGAGCAACACAACAGGGACTTCCTGGTGAGAAGCGACATGCATGTGCCCATTAGTCCTGAAAGATGGAGCAACATCCTGCAGCACTGGCCCCATGTATCAGCATCCCCGGGCTGCTGGACTGGTCAGGCTTGAATTTTAGACTTCTTAAGGGTTTAATAAGAGGCTGAACTAAAATACTAGCTTTGAACGGAGAGCTGAATTCTTCAAGGTCAGAAAGTGGAAAGGCTTGGGGTTGGGGTCAGTCCCATGCCACAGGGAGGCGTGGTGCTCCCAGCACTGCCAGGAATGATTTTTTTTTCCTGGTGAGCAGATGAGGGATGCCTGTGGCACTGCTCCTTCTGCCTCAGGGTATCTGTGATGGTTCTGTGCAGTGGGACACAGCCAGGGGCACCCTGAGGGGCTCACAGGACCTGGTCACGTCTGCAGATTTGGGCAGGAGCTACATGAGAGTGACTGTGCTTTGTTAGGGAGTTGGGCTGGTGTGTTCAGTGTCCATCTCACCCCACCACATTGGAAAACTGACCCAGAGTCTCCCCTGGGGTCCCCTGTGCAGGAAAACCCTCACATTCCACGTCTGTGTGCCCCAAGGAGGCTGGCAGACACCTTACATCTTGCATAGCCTTGTCTCTCAGTGCCTCAGAGCACTTGGACGCTGCATGTTTTAAGTGCCTACTGCCTTCCCAGGGCATTCACCAGGAGGGAGAGCCAAGAAAGCACTTTAGAGCCAAGGCTTCAGCACTGCACTGTGCTTACTGCAGCAGCAGTCAATCCTCTGCTTTCTGCTCCCAGGTACCTTTGCATCCCAGCTCTTCTGAACAAATAGCTCCATGTCTCCTGAGTCATTCCAACACTCCTGAGTCACTTCAACACTCCCACACTTGCAAAATCCCATAACTTTAGAAGAAAAGAAGCCATACAAACCCTGTCTTTATTAAACCTTCATCCTCAAAAACCTTTGTGTTAATATGGAAAGAACATGCCATTTCCTAAAGGTTGCTCAAAAAATGGCAGATGAGCTATGGGTCACTGGTGGCTGCCACAGCCAGGGATTATCCAGTGGACATGCTGGCTGCTTCAGAGGGCAGCAGGGCCAGCATCTCCCATCTACAGAAAATGGTCTCCATAAGAATATACACAAACATTATGGGCCTTTAATTGGAGGTTTTTTTCACATACACTTAGGAAAGGTACAACAAAAAACCCATCAGGTATTTTCTTGGTCAGCAATGTCTGGTCCAGATTCCTCTCTCTCCCTCCCATGCAGTTTCTCCTGAAATTATCCAAATAACTGGAGATTTAGATCCATTCTTGTTGCAGGAACATTTCAGAAATAACCCAAGCCCAAACCACAGTTCTCCATCCCCATCTCCCTCTCATCTCCATCACACTCCATCCTGCAGTGGTCTCTACCCATGGCTTGGCTGCTCGTGCAGAGCGTGGTATCAGGGGAAGCAGAACTGGACTCACGTCCAACGCTGTTTCTCTCGCTGTGAGTTTTCCTCTTGCGTTTTCCTCCTTGCAACAACCAAACACTCAATGTGCACAGGCTTTGAGAGGTGCAGATGTCCAACATCTGCCTGTTTAATCTCCTTCCCCAGCCCTTGCCATACCCAGCCCCAACACAGGCCTGCAGCAGCATATGTGTGCCCACTGCCGGCCTCGGCAGCCCCACAGTGAGCCCATTAGATAGCACCATGGGGCAGCACTGCCTGCACCTTCCTGCCTCCCTTCCTCCCTTCCTTCTTCTCACCCAGACATGTCTTGACACTGCTCCAGCCCTGAACTGGCTCTTTATGCAGGGCAGCAAGATCTGAGTTCTGCCACAGTCACTTGGCTGAGCCCACGGAACAAGGAGCAGGGGCAAGGTGCACTATGCCACGTTTGCCTTCTTCCCTGCAAGCACAGTCCTCAGCAAGGCAGGATGTTTCCAGGATCAGCCTTTTTTTATTTAAGGATTTTGTATAGGCAAATGTTACATGTTTTGGACACACAAATGTCAAAATAATTGATCCTATGTGTACTCACCTACTCCCACCCACAGCCTGTGCTGGCTGTCTTAGGGAATTCATTCATACACTTATATACCATGGCCTGATGGAAGGTGTATTCTGAGGTTGAAAGACTCTAAAAAGGCTCTAAAAAGGTGGCACTAATAAAAGCCTTTAAAGTGTTTACTTTGTCTGCTTGTGTTTGCGCAGTTCAGATTCAGGAGCTTTCTGTCTGCCTAATGCAGTTTGCAGACTGTGTATCGCACTTTCCTAGGTTGAACTTTGTTCTGACTCCTCTTACTTTGCTCTCTCGTCTATAAAAGCAGGATTGCTACTGAAAATAAGCAATAAAACGCTGTGTATGCTGAGATGTAATGGCTTTTCAAAAGCAAGACAGCTGGCAGCACGTTGCTGTCCTTCTGGCTTGGGCTTTTTATGATAGACAATATATTGATTGAAACTGAAACAGGGAGCAAGGTGTTTGCTGACCTTGTTCTGGTGACAGAAATGTCATTTCAGGGTAAGACTGTGCCTTGAACTTTTACAGAGGACCTGTTATCCTGGGCATAGGATCAAAGGAGTTTCTCCTGCAGTAAGGATTGCAAGATAGGTAGTAATTGCCATTTAAAAATGTGTTTTTTAAAAGGAAATAAAGGAAAATCGCAATTAAAAGAAGCAAACTCATAATGCATAGGTTGATTAAATGTGCACAATTGTAAATACAGACAATAATTTACAGGCTTTACTCTTGAAATATTAGTGCTGCTATAAGAAGCCAAGCACGTGACTTACAATGATGAACCAGACTGAAGATGAGACGGATTAAATTGACATTATATACTTCTTAGCTGTGTACCAACTAGCCACACAAATGCTATGAATTCTGTCATTTATGATGGAAGCTAGATAAAAATTGTATAATTACTGAAGTGAGTCACCTAGTTAAATGGCACTCCTAAATGGACAAATTGATTTCAATGCAAGATTAATGGCCTTTTGCTGCTGGTTTACATGCCTGCCAAAGACCAAACTATGTTGTTGCTAAGCATCATTAATGGATTAAAGTAGGGGTTCTGCATAATTTCTACAGTGTATTTTCAAACAGTGTGTTTAGTTTGGCACTAGCCTAGCACTTGTTAGCCCTACTAACACACGGATCAAGGTGGCTCACACATGTGAGGGAGGTTAATGCAATCCCAGGAATTCCTTCAAAAGCTCACAGGTTTTCTTGTGGATGACTTCGCGGAGCTTGCGCACGCGCCGGATGCTGGAGGTGCCCACAAAGCTGTCTGGTTGTAGGACCGCCATGCCATTGTGGACATCCCCCATGATGATGAGCTGGCCATCCACTGTGGTCATGTTGGGACATGGGCAGCTCCAGTCCATGTTCAAAAGTGTGATTTCTAGTGGTTCCTTCCCCAAGAATTTTAATCCCATTTTTTCATCCTTGAGAATCTCCTCCACTGTCACCAGGGCGTGTCCTGAGTCTTGGTCTTCGGTCAGCTCCGTGATGCGGCCCAGGATGACAAAGTCACTTTTGCAGAAGCTGGTCACCAGCTTCTGGCGGGGTTTGCAGGCCTTGCAGTGTGTGTTCTTTGGGAAGGGGCACATCTCCTCACAGGCCTCCCTGCTCTCAAAGTTGTTCTCATTGCCTCCACACCCACCGTAGATGAAGGACTGGCACTGCTTTGTCAAGCTGTTGTAGGCCCACCTGGGCTCATAGGCCTTGCAGTGGCCTTGAAGGGCTGGCAGGTTGCAGATATTGATGGGACCGTTCATGCACGTTATCATGCAACTCTCGTAGGTCTCAAAGTGGTTGAGGTTGCTGTTGCAGTTCCCATAGATGAAAGTAAAGCAATTGTTTTTCTTGGCATCATAGTACCACCTGGTCTGCTCTTCCCCACAGTCTTCACTGTCTGGCTGCTTCAGGCACTCGTTGGTTGGAAAATGTGTTTTGTTCTGGGAAGCTTCCTTGGATGTAGGCTCTCCTCTGATGACTGACAAAGGGAAATCCACCTGGAGGAGGCCGCCGCTGTTCTGGGCAGTGCAGGTGTAGATTCCTGCATCCTGCAGCTGCGTGTTGTAGATGACCAGCTGGGCAATGTTGGTGACTACGACATTCCCTCTGACGTGGTTTGGCTTCATGATGACTTTGTCCTTCCCATCGACCTGCTTCTCCCATGTGATTTCTGGCTTGGGTCTCCCTGTGACATCGCAGAGGAAGCTGACGGTCTCTCCCACGTAGACGGACTGATGGACAGGATTGCTCACCAGCACAGGTGGCAGGATATCAACAACTGTTGTCTCAGAGTAGATGGTGGTAGGGCGAGCTGTTGTTTCTGGGGGGATAGGGCTGGTGTTTGGCCAGGTGAGATGGTACCTACAGGTGACCACGTTCAGTGTAATGCCTTTGATGCAGGCCTCTGCATCCATGTAGCACTTGTTATAGTAGGTGAGCCCATCAGAGGCACAGGTGAAGCTTGGCTCCTTCTCACACCTGTCCTTGCACTTGCAGACGGGCTGCCCATCCCAGATATCACACTCTGAGCCTTGCTGGATGCACATGAAGCGGTCACAGGTTGCCTCTTTGGGCATCCCCACAGGCCCCTTTTTCCCCTTGATGTCCATGTACCGAGCAGCCACACAGCTCTTGGTTCCACATACATTGGGGCAGCACTTCTCGAAGGTCTCACACTCCTGTGGGGGAGGAAAATAACCTGGTCATTACTGGGAACAGAGTAAAGGCCTTTTTGGAGACTTAGCAAGCAGAGAGCCCAGAAACTCAGCTCTGCTACAGATATTCGTGGTCTGAAACTCAGTACCCTTGCTGTCAGTGAATAGAAACATCCCCTCAGCATTTCCCAGGCGGTTCTGAAGTGCTGAAAGAGAGGACTCTTGGGAAGGAAAATGTAATTCTGTTTCTTAAACATAAACCTTCTCATAAGTCTTTACCCCAGAGTCACATGGACTGCTTGACTATGAACCAACCATCCCCCTTCTATGCTCTCTGAAATGCCTGAGGACAAGCCCTGAGAAACAAGAGCAGATGGAAAGTCCTATCATATGGCTGTAGGCAGTAATCCTTCTTATTTTCCACAGAAGTATGTAAAGTATTATTTGAATTCCCTGAGACTAACAGCACACTCCTGGAGGTGAAACTGCCAAGGCTTTGTAATTATTCGCATTGTAGAGGAAATAATTGAATATCTCAAAAGTAAGGTAATACTTGCTCCAAAATTAATTTTTCTATGGTTTTTAGAAAAACAAACTCCAGATAGCTCATTATGGCTTCTCTGTCCTATTTTAGTCCAATTTTAAAATGCAGCATCACTTTTCTAGTGATTTATTACACCCCGCCTTGGCTACAGTCAGCTCTAAATTGTGGTTAATTTTAGCAGAATTTTAATCTTCTGTGCAGTTAAGGTATTTGATACTTGTGATCAGGATTGCTGGGCGGTTATGAATTAGTTCAAGGCACCAGGAAAACTGCTACCATGTACCCAACAGGGGCACACTTCCACCGTGTGTTAAGCCTCTACAAGCCCCCTAAAATCCATCAGCTTTCTCTGTAAGTGAAAACAAAATGGTTTTTAAGCTACCAAGCTAAAGACCTTCTCCTTAGTTCAGTATCCTTTCCTTACTGGGAAAAATTACCTAATACCAAAACTCTTGTCCCATTTCCAGCTGCACATTACTAGGTTTCAGAAGCAAAGCTAGACACCAGGACTGGGGAGGTTTTCAGCCGGGGTTAAGGAGTGTGGCTTGGCAGAGTCCTTGTTGCCTGGTAGCCTGCAGTACAATGACTCCATCCAAAGTCCCAAGACTCTGTGCTGCCACACTAGGCAAAAGCAGTATTTGTAGCCAGTGGCTTCTGGCTTTCAGGTTTTGACCAGTAAATTATTAAAACATCATTGCTGCTGCTGGGGTTTTGGGAGTGTTTTAGTGTTCATTGCTGCACCTGGGTAGTTGGAACAGAGGCAGCTTATTTGGGAATGGCAAAAGTAAAAAGAGCACCTTCATTCCTAATACCTGGGATCCATCTGAGTAAATGTCTTTGTTAACTTATGGCCAGAATTTTTGTCAGTTTATTCCCCCTTTTTAGCATTGCAGAAACAACCTGGCTACAGAGCACAAACCCAAATACTTTTTTCAGCACAGTAAATGTTCCTGTCAACCAGGTTTGGGCTGCAGAAGCTTTGTCATGGGACATGATGTAAGAGGTAGGACAAGCAGGTATTTTCAGATGCCAGCTTGAGCTGGCAGTGCTGACAGGTTGAAAAATTAATTTTAGGGTAGTAAGCTAAACACATTTTGAGCTGGGAGCATCCCACAGAACATCTGCCTGGTCATTTTAGCCATGCCCTATTCTGCACCCCAAGCAAGCTTTGCGCTTCAAATGCAGCGCAATTCATTCAAATGATTTACGTGTTAAATAAAACTATTTCATACAGGATTCCTCCCAGGAATATAAAACATTGATGATGGCTACCAACAACAAAGAGCATGATAAAATTCTGTTAAAATACTAGAGATGGGCCCCAGGGCATGCTGAGTTCTGAAGTATCAAATTCAGACATTTCTTTTGACATGGAAACAAGGAAAAGGATCAAAGTGAGCCACACCATACCAGCAAAAGTGACAACTGGCACACACCTCTCCTCTTAAATGATAACTCATCTAACCTTTTCTATGTTATAAGGATACCACCAAACCCTCCAACAACCCCCACAGCACCCGTGACACAGAGACACAAAAATGTGCATCACTCACCAGGTCAGCGTTGCACTCCCTCTTGCAAGTGCTCTGCGCATCAACCCACAGGTTGGGGTTCATGTCATTTGGGCATATCCCAGCGTGGGAGTACCGGATTGGAGGTAGGGCTCTTCCTTTCAGAGAGACTTCCAGAAGCAAGATGACACTGCTCTTCCCCAGCAAGATCCACATCCACCGAGCAAACAGCACCAACAACATCTCAGAACTTCTCCAGGGCAGTGGCAGTGTCCAAGCTGGAAGTAGTTCTTGTTTGCTTGGGGTTGCTTTTTTTTTTTTCCCTGGTAAGCCTTAAGTTTTTGAGGAACCCAGATGCACCTGACTTCGGTAGAAGCTTCAGCAAGTTCTTCTGCTGCTTCTGTCAATAGTGCAGTTTGGTCTGGACCTCATTGGATTAAAGGCCCTAGGAAGTCACCCCCTTATTTTAAGAGAAACACTACTTGTGTGAGCAGAGTTAGCTCTATTTATACCCTGCCTCTGTTAACAAGTCAGAAAAAGTAAACTTGATTTCTTTGACAGGCACACGCTTCCTATGTCCTGGTGGCAGTCAGACAGATTTGTTGCAAGAAAAAAAAGCTGGAAAGAGTTCAAAAGGCTGGAACTGGCATGGTGGGACCCCTGCATGTTTCTGAATGCAGGGAGGCCTTCTTAACCCCTTTAAACCTAAAGTACTTCCCTATGCTAAGAATGGCATTTACTTCTGAAAGGGGACTTGTCTAAGTAACACGGACAGCAGTCAGAGGATTTCCCCACGGCAAGGGGCTACACAATCACTTGCTAAAAGGAACAAATAATAGGATTGAAGCAATTAAAGCCAGAATATAGTATTTTAACAAAGGAAGTAGGGAAGAAATAACTTATTTAAACTTAGGACCAACAAAGCAGAATGTCTTCATAACTTCTCCCGGGGCTCCTCCGGGCTTTTTACTTCTCTTTAGTTGGGAGATTTCTATGATGCTAAGTTTAATGCTGCTTTCCAGTCCCACCAGGAAGATGTTAAAAGTGTCCCTGAATTCCTCCACATCTCCTGACAGCCAGATCCCATTGTACAGTGCATTGCTGACCCCTTTAACAGCAACAACAAAAAAATAGTAGAAGTTCAACTCTATGGAAACCTGCATAAAGGAATGTACAGCATTTTTGCATTGGGGGGTGGGAGGAAAACTCATTCAAGCTGAGTTCCTCATTCCCTGATTATTACAGCAAGGGGCTGATCCTGCTCATGTTGAACAGGTGCCAAAATCCAGAGATGAGTGGCAGAAGTCTGAGTTGCTCAGCACCTTCCAGGATTAGGGCTTCTGGGCTGAGTTTTGGGCTAGCTTAGGTGAATCCTACATGTTGCTAAGAGCCTGCTGGGATGATCAGGTAAGTTTGCATCTCACGTGGATGTTCTGCAGAGCAGGACCAGCAGTGCTGTGCCTGGGTCGGAGGGAGGGGTGTGCATTCACCCTGTGCCCAGTGCTGAGAGCTGCAAAGCCAGGCAGAGTCAGCCCTTACTTTTTTCCTTTGGGTTTATAAATCCAGGGTTGTTTTTCACGGCCGAGTTTAGATCTAATTCTCCCCTGAGTAATGATGGCTGCCAACCAGTACAACCGGCAATGAACTGGGTCACCATGGAGCTCCTGCTCCTCCCCTGGGGCCAGGCAGCAGAGCACAGTGACCTGCTGGGGTTTCCCGGGATCACCTCCGGGAGAAAGGGAGGGCAACCTGGAGCCGGCCTGCCCCAGGCTGTGGCATTTCTGTGGCAACCAGGCTTATAAAAGGGGCTGTTGCAGCTCTGATTTGTGTGCCTGCATTAACCATATGCACAGTATTTGAATTTCATGGGACATGCAGAGCAAAGTTGTCCAAATTAGCTATTTATAAGGAGTGAAGCCGACTGCCAGGCAGCAGTTTGCAGTTGATTTATTCATTCTGAAACTTTAGAAATCTGCATGACACTTGTTTACAAAGACAAACACAGCACCCTGTGATGCCTAGAAAAGCCAACCAAAAATGACACATTCCCAAGAGGTACTTAAAATTCTTACAGCTCTATTAACAACAAAATCACATGTATTAGTAGTTCTGTTGACTAAACAAAGACACTTTCTTTTGTAAAACTGGCTACAGATAAGCTTCAAAACCAGCTGTATGTGGCTCTTGAAGAGTGCAGGTATCCAGGGTGCTGGGGAAGCTGCCTTGTTGACTTCAACAGCCACTGCACATGCAGGGAGTTTTTCCTCAATCCATGGCATTGTCACAGAGTAGCCACGGATGTGATTTTTCCCTGCCAGCTTTAATCTTTTATGGCCATTTTACCCCTTTACCTGCTGGGCCAGAGGTGGATCTTACAGCCTCCATCTCCTCTCCTGGTTCCAGAAAGCCACGTCCGTGCTATCTTTGGTGAGTGAGAGACACACTAATGTGGGCCACCGTAGGTGGAACTCTGTCCAAACAGGAAAAAACAGCACTATCTTATTTTTAACTGTCCCTGATCAGGGATCCCTTGCCCAGAGGCACATTTCAGCTGTGGGGGAGCAGAGTGGTGCTCTAAAAAAATCAGATACTGGTTTGCATCAGACAGACAGGGCAGCCTTCTGCTTTGCTATGTCCTCCTCCATCCACAGGGATATTCTCCAGTGACAGGTATGTCCCATTGCCCCTTTCTGCTTTCAGCTCTGAGGGATCATGTTCCTAGGTCACCCTTGGCCACTTGAGCTCTGCCAGAAGAGACAAAAACATTGCCATAAATCTCCCTGTTAATGTGGACAGACAGCTCCAGAAGGCAGAGGAAGCAGTAAGGGCTCCAAATAATCCTTGACAGCTGCCCTGTTCCTGCCAGGACATCCCAGAGATACTGTTACCCACCCTGAAGAACACATCCAGGAGGGAAACTACTATACAGGCTGCCCCAGGTTGGCTCAAGGGACAGCGGGGACCCTGATTCTCCTAGCATAGACAGCCAAGCTCTGACTAATGCACTCACTATCTCCTGGGTTTCATTGAGGACTGTTTGCTTGCCTAGTTTAAACTAATCTAACTCCAGTGACCTTAGTGGATCTGATTGGATATTCCAGAACACCACCAGTCAATGCCAGTTGTGAACTGGGGTATCTGCCAAAATCCCCAGGCCCAGTTTTTCTGTTCCTCCTTGTGTATAAAGCACTGTGCATTTTTTTCTTTAATATAAGCATAAAGTAATCCCCATTCTCCATTGCTATAACAATTCCATTATGAAAGCTGATTTTATGGCTTTCCTTATCTCAGCCATGTCAGATACTGATGTGATAAAGGTCTTCCCAAAAGAGATCAAGCCTTAGAAGCAACCCTATTACAACCCCAAAAGCCCCCTTTCTGATCAAGATGCTGGAATGAGTCTGCTGGAGGGGGAACTGGGACAAACTTCTCTGGATATGAGAGAGACAAACCTCAGCCCTGGTGGCACAAAGCAACATCCTGGGTCTGCTCCTAGCAGTGGAGACATCAGTGTGTGACCAGCCTCAGTCCTGAAAAGCCCTCCTAGGGTACCCAAGGTCCTGGTTAGGATTGTTAATCTAGAACTGACTTAACTGTTGTTGTTTTTTTTGTAAATTATAATTTCTTTGTCCTTTTTCTGGCTCTCCTATTTTTTGCCAAGTGTTGACCCAGTGTGCGGTGTGACACTTTTTTTTTTTTAACTGAGGACGGAAACAGTATTCTCTCATGCACAGAAAAGTATAATTTTATTTGGGTATTTTTCCTTAAGCCACTGCTAAAGGAGCTGCCAACTCTTGATCAGATTTACTAAGCCAGCAGTCCTCATCTGGAGTTACTCAGCAGAGGGTGGATTCATTTGCTGGTTTTATTGTGGAAGGCTCTTGGCAGGAACCATCACCCTGAGATGTTAAAAATCCAACTCCCATTGATCTCTTCCTCGGCACAGGGGCCCTTCCAGCCCCAGCCTCTTGTGCTCCCTGGGCCTGCTGCCACTGGCAGCCAGGTTTGCCAACACAAACATGAACCACTCCCTTTTCAGACAGGCTGTGACTCATTGCTTCTGGGGGCACTTTGCTGCCTGAGGCATTGAGACCCTACCCGAGAACTAGAGCAGTGGTGCCATGGATGTCACAGCAAATGCTGCAGATTAAGGCCAGGGGTCAAGATTGGATGCTGAACCTGCTCTGCCTCTGAGAGTAGCATAAAGCAAAGGCTGTCTGGTCTTTAAGGCCATGTTCCTCCTCCTCTCACAGGACAGCTATGACAACAGGTCCTGATGCCAACTCCCTGCACTGCCCACAGCATCAATCAGCCCCTTCTTCCAAATGGGACACCCAAATCTGCCCTGCCCACAGGGACCTTGGTCATGCAGGAAGCTCCAAGGGCATGCTCTCCTTCAGCCTCACCATCACCCTCTGATGGTGGCTGCTTGTCCAAGCATAGCTGAAAATATGATGTCTGTACTCTAAAAAAGCCTGTTTCATTTAGACAGTAACAACATTCCAGGCTGTATGTAAAGCTTATTGCACTTAAAGCTAATAGCCAGACAAAGGGAATGTCACTGCTAGATCCTTTTTGGTGCACAGCTGTCAACTGATTTTCTCAAGCAGGAACATTGCTTCCACAGAGAAATACAGATAATGCCTTGGGACCTCAGCTTTATCTTGCTTTGGACTGCAAAGAGTTAAACCTTCCCCTTTGAATGATATCCTGACCCTCGGCAGACCTGCTTAGAGGATGGCCCTGGGGATCCCAGCTTGGCTGCCTTTCCACAGCCCTCAGAATACATGTCTCCTCCTGGCTGGATGGTTGGCTGACCCGGCTGACGGAGGAGGATTTTTAGCCTTAGCCGCATGAGAAGCACCTCTGAATATCAAAGCACAGGCAAAGGCTGCTGTGCTGGCCACATGCTTTGGGAGCACATGCGCACAGGCCAGGCAGATTTGAGTTGAAGGTGTACAATGGGAACAGCCTGTTTTGGGTCCTATTTCGGCTCTCTTCATATGCATAATTAGCAGCAGAGCTTCCCCAAGTTTTCCCCAAGTTAAGACAGAAATCTCCTTGTAAGCACCCAGAACTAACAAGTGCTGGTTTTGACTTCTGAAATAACATATCTGAGCAGATTCCAGAGAGCAGGGAAGGCTTAGTGGGCACATTTGGCACAGTGATTGGTCATCAAAAGGAGCTGCTGTTGATGTGCATGCTGCCTCGTGCAGCTGCTCAGTAAGCAGGAGTTAATGTGGCTAGACAAAAGGACTCAGTTTTGGGGGGGAAAATCAGTAATGTCTGGGAGTTTATTACAGGGTTGTGGGCCACCTGCTAGAACTCAGCATTAGGCCTGCATTGCATTGTGTTTTAGGAAGAGCTGATGGCAACTGCACTCAGACAAGGCTAGTGCCAGAATTATTTTATGCCTCAGCAGATGGCTTCTGCTCAGGGGTTTTATCTTTGAGTGCAGACATACAACTTATCATCATTTGCCTTCTCTTTCTATGCTAACATAAACTGGTCAGGAAACAATTGCCAGTTTGATGATGGTTCATTGGTTTATTTATTTATTTATTGTTTGGTTTATTCTGTCTGAAACAGCACAGCAAGAGGCACCAAGGACACAAAGGAAGATAATCAACAATATATCCATTATCAACGAGATATGGGGAAAAGCTGAGCTCAGAAGCTTGTGTTTCACCAACCCATCTTTTTCTGTCTCTGTTACAGAGACAAAGCCTAAGATATCCCATAGATAATTCAGAGAGGTCATGTTGGTATCTTTGGATTGTCAAGATTGCAAAGATGAAATGTTGGGAATAGGTTCATCCTGCCTAAGAGCAGGATGATCTAAATCACTTTCTAAATTCCCTTCCAGCTCTTTTCTCTGTCAATGCTGAGCAAGACCTGTTCCCTCAATTAAGCTTTGAGTTAGGGAAATCTGAGGTCTCTAATGCAACCTGGAATGCCAAGAAACAGAAATCACAGCCACAGTGGCCATGAGTGCAGGGCCAGCACTTTCTGTGTTAAGGCCCCCTCAGCTACCTGGTGTACAGGCTGGACCAAGTCCTGTCACCTGCTGAGTGTGGCAAATACAGATGCCATGGACACACAGCTGCAGCACGGAGGCTTGAGCACCTAGTTTTGTTGCAGGTTGTCCTAGGTTAAAATGTAAGATGTGCCCAAAGTATGTATTCTATCACCATCTTCATGAGCTGTTGAAACCAGGTGGGGCAGTGTTTCCCTTATCT
>VZUA01003720.1:0-19308 GCA_013401035.1 Horornis vulcanius | reverse complement strand
CGAGGCTCCCTGCACTCAGGGCACAGGGCCGGCTCCATGCCCAGGGCAGGCTGCCTGGGCTCCCGCAGGGGCACTGCAGTGTCCCTGCCTTAGCGAGGGGCTCCTGGCCCGGGGTTCAGAGCCCAGCCTGTGGCACCTCGGACGGAGCCACTGACGTGTGGCCCCACACTGCAGTGTCCATACTCGCAGAGGAACCTCCTCTGTGGCTGCCTCCATTTCAATTACAGGTGGGACAATGAGGGGTGCCAAGCTTTTTACATGCTTACATCATCCTTTCCTAAGTCTCTAAATCTATCCTGTATATTTATTCTAATCCTGCACTTTCTATTTTGCGTAAACTGGATTGATGACCAATCTCCACATTTCATCCAAATGACAGGAAAATCACTGTAACATACCTGGCTCTACACATGACAAGACAAACCCAAAATTACCAAGTTTGTGGGATCCACGCGGTAAGAGATTATGCTTCCTACACAGCAATTCAACATTAGGGAAACAATACTAGAAAAATGCATGATAAATACCCATCAAAATACAATTTGTTACTATGTCCAGATACTAGCAGATGCCACACAAACGCAAAACCCCAAAATTACTTGTTACTAACATAAAGGCTAGTAATTTAAAATATTTTAGCTACTAGAACAATACTTTAAAATTACATGACATTGCTGGTATCTACCAGAGTATAAAAGGGCTGGAGTACAAAACAGGCTTTGTCAGTTCTGGAGTAGAAGGAAGATGACCTCTCGTAAGTTTGTCAGTGTAAAACAAATACATAAGGGAAGGTCCTGTGAAACCCACTTTCACTTTTTTAAAACCTCTGAGTTGTACATTTTCCACTGCCAAGCAGCCTCTGGACAAAAACCTTTCATAAGCATCAACCAACACTGGAGTTCTTACTCAGTGGTCAATGTAACCACAGAAACAACTTAAAAGTTTTAAAAATCACACACAAAAAACTTGGAGAATCAACCCCAAATCCCAGTTTAGCTGCACCTAAGGATGCAACTGAATGGCATAATCTGATTAACAAACTACTCTTTCTTCCTTTAGATACAAAAAGATACAAGGATGGCTGACTACAGTAATGATTTTATAGAGCCTAATATTCTAAAAGAGAACTCAAACTTTAAGATCAAACTAATCCTGTTGAATAAGAAGCATAACTAAAACGGAAACCTTCACACCTGTCTATATCAGTATTAAGCACAATAAAATGCATCCAATTCTTCATTCAATATAAGCTGCTTAGAAACCAGAAGAATGCCACCTGCATTACCAAAATATGTGTAAACAGAGTTTGATGCAGATGTGGGAATTCAGATAATTTGTTAACATGGAGGAATAGGACCACTACCTTTAAAACACTAAGAGCCAAAACAATGAACATGCAGCCTCTTTGATCCTGGATATTGAGAGCAGCTGCAGAGAAAATTCATGTTCCATGGATTCCCTCAACAGGGAATTCCCTCACCCCTTCTGGGATAGCCTGTTTTGTCTTTCTCTCCCTTAACCTTTCTACTGAAGTGAAACAAGACTCTCAACCCACTTAAGAAAAATATCTGATATAAAATTGTGCTACAACAGAAGAAATCTTAAATTCTGTAGTTCTGCTTTAGATGTTTTATAAAGAAAAAGAAGTGCAGGATGCTGTTGCTGACCAAGGCTCCCTGTGAGCCCCATGGAGTGAAGGACACACCACATCCAACACTCTGATGTGATTACATGTTACCACTGACAGTCTTAACAAAGCTCACTCTGCTTCACAGGCTGTGTTTCACCCTAACAAATATTAAGAAAAGATGCAACCTTACAGACAAGTTCAGAAGGGAACTACATGTGGGAAAAAGAAAATAGCTGTAAGAACAAGGAAAGCCATCCAAACTGGAAAGCCCTTCCAGAACAAGGCATCTCTATGTCTAAGCTGTAAGAAACTGTTCAAGGATTACCAAATCCAGTGTGTTTGATACTCTTTCACTAGAACTGACAGGCAAGTGTACACAGAACTCTGTAACATGGTTTAGTGACTGAGTATAAGGTGTTTCATTTTTATGGTAAAACACTGAGGACTGTCCTTGAAGGGCTGTGTCTTTCAAAACTGAAATGCTTACACGTGTATGTGCCTGTACACACAGCCAGCCCAGCTTTGGGAGAGGGCAGTCCAGGAGGCTTGGGGAGCCCAGCGTCCCAGTCTGTCCAGTCAGGACAAGGCAATCCAGTTACCAACATTTGACCAGGAGCTGCAGAACCATTCCTGCCAAGTGAAGCCATCCATAGCCAGCCTTCTGGGATGGGACACAGGCTGCTGGCAAGGAAAATACACGCATGAGAGAACAGCAATATTTAAATTCTTTTGCTCTCAAGACTCTGGAAGACCAGAAAATGAGAGAAACTAGCATGGAATGGGAAGAAAACGCATTACGGCCTGAGTAAAGGAAGCAGTGAAGAGCACCGAGTGAGAAACAACCCAGGCAAAATTAGAATAAATGGTTTAAATGGTCAACCTTTGCCAACTCTGCTCGTAGTTGACATTATTTGCTCACTTTCTGGCATTTATTTCTGCATCCTAGATTACTTTATCAGTACACAAAATAATAATGCTCTCCTTTGGCTCTTAAAAAACCTAATTAATTTTTAAAGAAAACAGCAAAAAATAGAGGTTATTCAGACCATTGAAGTAATTTGCATATGTGTTTGAAGGGCAGGAATTTTTTTTGAGGGGGGTGTTTTTATGTACATGGAATGTACATGAATTCCATGTACATGGAATACATCACTGGAATTAGCCTATGAAAAGACATTCACATTAAATAAATACTCAGTGCTCAGCAAAAAAGCTTAAGCTCTTAAGTAACTGACAAGAGCAGCTGAAAGTGGGCAAAGCAACACAAGATAATCAAAAACAGCTCCACATTTTAAGCATGAAACAATGCTTCTTCTGTTGCAAGGTATTTTTAGAGTAACAACAAAAAAATCAAACTGAAACTTTAAAGTATTCCATTCCAAGTTCTGTTCCAAACAGTGAATGTGTACTTTACGCACCACAAATGCCCTTTGCTCTTAAAATTGAAAGCCTAATATTACAGAGCAGTTGGACAGAAAAAGCCAATTGAATTTACATATTTAGATTTAAAAAGGTAAACTTATTTTATTTAATGGCCTTTCAGTTTTCCAGAATGGTACCTGAAGCCTTGATGCTCTCAGCTGGCTTCAGACTGTATTAGTCAGAAATGCTGGATGAGATAAAATGCAAGACAGGGGCGTTAAAATCTGCATTTACCTGACCACAGTCAGCTGAGAATCAAACCTTTACTGCTAAAGGCAAGTAATTCTTAAAACACTCAGGTTTAAAAAATTAAATAGTGAGTCTGGGTCTTAAGAAAAACTTGGGCTTTTCTGCACAGCAACTTCACTTTTATTTTCAGAGTAGCAATTTAGTACCACTAGCAATAAAAATAAGAAATAAAAAAAAAAAACCCAAACAAAAAACTTCAAAACTCAGTGAATTTCATCACATTTCTGTTTATCATTCCAAGTGCTGCCCCAGTGCTGCAGGTCAGGCTTGTAACAGGGGCCTTAGCTTAAAGGAAAGGGAGAAAGTAAAACAGGGATGGTGGAACCTCATACAGCTCATGCCTTTGAAAGCCATTTTACTTATGAAAAAGAATACTAAGTTTAATCTCAATTTCTTAATTGTATCTGACGATGTGAAAAAAGAGAGGAAATTCTGGATTCACAGATTTCATCTGACTTGTTCAGTATACAATATTCCTAAAGGCAAGGCAGACAAACATAAATGACTAACGATACGCCAATCTACAATGGAACATAATGCAGAAATACAGCTTCCATTCTATACAAACATTCAAAAGCCTGTACGCTCATATTTAAGTCAAAGATACTTACATGAAGATACCTGAATACAACAAGAAGGAAACTAATGCAAATACAAACTTAGTCACAAAAAGTATTGTAAAAATTTAAGTCTGATCTACCAGATCTGAATCAAACAAGACAGAAGAAATATTTATTAATATGGACCCTTTTTGCAGACCAAATTTAAAAAAATCTAAATATGCAAGCAATCACTGAAAATCTGATGTATACAAATCCATAAGTACTTCAGTAATTTTTATTTCAGAAATCAAAACCACCCATCTTGTTCCTCCAGATTCTCTGCCTTTCAAGCCCTACGTTGCTACATTCCAAATAGTATCTTTTTGTTGGCATAATAATCTGTCCCTTGTTACTTGACCACTTCTTTTAATATTTAACAAGCTTTGAAGCTGGAAAACCTAAAACTCCCAACTACTTACCACACTGAATTTCTACTGACATCAATGAAGTTTCCAGGCATACCATGTACTACATTTGATGTTCAACTTCTGATGGGATTTAGTGCAGGAAGAACACTGCAAACTAAGCACAATACTGCTATTATTTGTGTTCCCTCAGGCCTGATATTGGGTCAACAGAACAACAATGTTCATGCTACTACAAAGCCATCTGAAATAACTCAGTATGTTCTGCAGAAACTTAATATACAGGATTTTATTTTCTTTTTAAATTAAAATACATTACATGTATTTTATACTGAATGAGCTTTTGCTTAGTAAGCTAAAAGAAGAAAAAAAAAGCAGATTTTCAAACTGCTGACTTTGGGACAGTTTAAGAAAACAAATGTGATCATATACTGGAAACCAGCTGGCCGTACAGAAACCCAACAGGAATTACTAATACAAATTTATCTCTGAAGCATTTTTTATCATTTAAGAATGAGTAGCTCTGTAGAATTTCTAAACCAATCATAATTAAGAAGTATTTTTTGTTTATATTTTGAAGCTTATTGTGTATATTCTTTATACTATCACCTCATCATAGGCACAGACAGGAGTTGAAAGGTAACCTGGTAGAACTTAAACAACAGTCTTCTGGCTCTGATTGCTTGAACTGTGTCACTAACACACAAAATTTCTATGCTATATTAAAATAAAAACAGCCAGCTCCTTTCAGCTGACACCAGAGGCAGATGATCTTCTTGTGGTTACAGAGGTCAAGTTAAAAAACTCAGGAAAATAAACTGTACAACAAGTAAACCTCAACTACGAGAACACAGGAGGGAGAGCAGAAACATTCAATTCTATGGCAGGTATAAAGAAACACAGGGCAGAAATTCCATGGTAGGTAGAAAGAAACACAGGGCAGAAATAGACAAAGAGCTGAGATTACCTTAAATCTAGAAAATAAAGTCCAATCACAACACAAAGCAGAA
Source organism: Horornis vulcanius (assembly GCA_013401035.1). Taxonomy (NCBI): domain Eukaryota; kingdom Metazoa; phylum Chordata; class Aves; order Passeriformes; family Scotocercidae; genus Horornis; species Horornis vulcanius. The sequence continues at coordinate 14,030 of VZUA01003720.1, read as the reverse complement.
GACAAAGAGCAAGGAAAGAGAACATGCATCCTCAGCAGAGGTCACAAGGCAAGACAGCTCTGCCAAGTCCCACTGCGGAGACACCTTCCTAGGAATCTCCAGAAGACTTGGAAACTTTGGAAGAGTTTAAAGAGATAATATTTATTTGATGACAATAAGCCAACAAAGAGGAGAAAGTACCACTTTTTTTTTTTTTACTTGGTTTCTAAGACTGACTAAAAACCTTCAGAAATAATGGGAAACTGTGGGAGTAACTGCTGTACATTTCCAGCTCAATGTAAGTGAGACACGTAAACACACTGATTACTTTCTGAGACACAAAAATTAATTTTCTTGCTTGGTTTCAAACATTCCCCAAATAGTTTTCTGTTACTTTAGGGTTACAAGTGCAGAATGTGGGGTTTTCCCTTCAGGTTCTGTCCGTTACCAAGTACGTACATCACTAATGCAAGGAAGGACAAGAGAAAAAGAAAAATCAACTTACAGACAGTTATCTCTGTTGTATGGAAATAACTATGTCTGAAGAGCTGTAAAGACAGGTTTCTTCATACTGCAGAAAACCAGAAAAAATCTGGATGCAGAAAAAGTTGTATGTCTGGGTAAAAAAATTGTCTACCCTACCTATCAATGTCTCCTCACTATGTCTAAATAAACCCATTTTAAGAAAACAATGGTAGAAGAACTTCTACTGAGGCAACTGAAGGGTCTGAGCCCAACTACGTACCTCTAAGTACTGCTTTCAGTGCTGCCTGACGCATCATTTTTCCAAAAGTGATATTCCCACGTGACCAAGGCAGAAGTTATTTCTACAAAGACATTTTATTGCTCTTCAGCAGAGCACTTCAGTGTCTCTCTCAAAGCATCAATACTAGTTCTTGCAACCCTCTTTTTCAAGATAACCCTGAATTTAAGAATCTATTGAAATCTGCAATCAACATTCCCAGTAGCTAGATTTCAAAAATGTTATGCACGGCTTCAGCTCTTAAGCCCTTATGTCAGGACAAATGAGAAACTCAAATATTAAAATCCACACAGGGTACTGTTAAAAAAGTACCAATTTCTTTTTCTCCTTTGGCCTTTTTACACTTTTTAATATTACAGCTGTGCCTGCCTTCAATCCAGAAAAAACCACCACCATTCCTACTCGCACTAGTTCTACAAGCCTACCAGCTGTAAAACCCATAAAATGGAGCTAACACACAAACAGGAAGTTCTATTCAGTCAAACAGGAATCATCCCACTCAGATCTAAATTATGCAGACTTCCAGGAGTTCCCTTCATGCAACCCATGGGACAACTGGGGTTACTTCAGTTTAAGAATAAGCTGTTGCAGTTTAGCCTAAACCCCTTCCAATTTGACTCCAAATGGTCACAACATATGGTCAAAGCGCAGCTGCAACTCATCACCCTGATGTCAGCTGGGCGGTCCACTATGACCCATGGAGATTTTACTGCCTCCTAGCTCCTCAGCATCACTCCTAAACCATGAATATATTGAAAAAAGACCATGCAGTCTTCCCAGCTGTGCTCAGGGTGGCCCTACTGAGATGTGCTGTCTCCTTTCACCCACATTCAGAAGCTCTGAAAAACCTGAAAACTTTTTCAATACTTCATAAGCAAAAAAATCAAGCCCATGAGCCCAGAGAGCTGAGAGAAGCAGCTAAATTTATTACTGCATTCCTCTCTCCAACAGCAGTTTGAAGAATGGCCATGCCACATTAACAGTCTTATCTCTCCAGTCAGCTCCCATCACTGGGGTGCATTTCTACTCTCTTCAGAGCACAGGAGATTTTAAGCTGTTGTTGCTACTCCATACCCAAAGGGCCATTAAGTGGGAAAACTCTACAATCAAAACAACCCTTCAGGTTCTCTCTGTTTTCAGTTTAAAGACCAGGGAGATGAGCAAGCAAAAAAAAGCTCTACAAAGACCAATGTTCTTTCCCTTGCTTCACATCTTTTCTAAAAGTGGAGAAATGTCTTAGACCTGAAAGAACTGGAATGTCCTTTGGAACAACAGAGAAAGCTAATAAACTGGACATAACTTTACAGGAAGTCTTGGTGTAACACAGAACAGAACAAAATGTACACGTCTCTTCAAACTTTTTGCATCATCTTCAAATACAAAAAAAAGTCAAAATCTCTGAAATCCAATGTATAAATTATTTATTTTCTTTTAAAAAGCTGCTCCTGAACTTCTCCTTGCTCTAGCTCTCACCAGTCAGCCGTTATTCACCAATTTTTCCCAATGCTAGGTTTCCATAACACCTAACTAATGCATGAAACGCTACAGCTCTGCTTAAAAAACAACAAAAAAACCCAAACAAATAAACAAACCCACCAAACTAAAAATTAAACCAAAAAACTTCCCATGCTCTAACTCTTCCCTTGCTGCTCAGAAATACAGCAGCATTATATTTGCAAAAAGAGAAAAATCTTCTTTTGCAGACATGAATACAGACAGATGTCATGAGATCCTAAAATAAAAAGCCATGCTTTCTGACCTACAGGAAAAAGGTTTTTCCAAGCTTAAGATTTTAATCAAAGCCTGGTCAGAGCCCGATTTTCCTTTGGAGCCAAAACCAGCTTCCATTTAGTATTTTAACAAAAGACCTACCAGTGAAAGCCTCACCACAGGAATCTTTAGCCCACTCTGTTTAAACAAACCCAGGTGGTAACTTCAAGTCAGCAGCACACACAAAATTACCAGGATCCCTTTCGTCTTGCTCTGTGATAATTTCCATGCATCTCTGATCTACTGTCAATGGTTTTTCTAGTCAGTATAGCTCCTACCATTCAGTCATTTAGAAAGCAACTGTGGCAGAGTGCAAACTTCACAACATGACAGAAATTTCCTGAAGAACAACACATTACCTGCCAGATGATCTCAGAACCAGTTTTTGCAAAGAACAGTAAAAATACCCTCCCCTTGTAGGACTCTGTGTAACGGTATGGTTTTAAAAGCCGCAACACAGGATGCATATAACTTGCTTTCCAAGAAAATTGTACTGTGTTGTTCTAAAGGTTCCAATAAACAAGGATATGGCAGCTGTATTATGCGCTGTTCTTTATACGTTTAAGAAATATTCGGATTTATTTGTATTTTACTCTAGGAGTAAGAAGTTCATGTTGCCAAAGAGCATAAAATTACTCTTATGGATAATTTAGGATCCAACTCATCAGAAAATCAGCAATGTTAGTCTACATTAATAGTCTGAAGTTAAAAATGTAACTCCGAAAAATTCTGAAAGGTAACTTTCACTCAGGTCCATGAGCTTTCCAGCCACTGCAGCAAAGACTTCAGCATGCCTGGCACAGAGCAGGCAGGTTCGTACCAGACACCAACACCTGCACATCTACAGCTACTGCTCCTCCTCAACAAGCATTGCTGGACCTTCTCTGCCCTTGAAAATAGCAGTGAGAGCTTTTAGTTACCCTTCTTCCTGGAAGGTAGTGCAGGTAAGTAATGACCTACTAAATTTATGGTTAATAGTAATATAAGTTTTATTTTAAATAGGATTTGTTGATAATGATTACTTTTACCTTCAAAAAATTCTCTGTAGTTAAAGCAAAAGCTAGGACGTAATAGAAACCTGATAACCAGCTTAATAACTTTTCACTAATTCAATGGGTTTTTTTCAAAAGATACACATAATAAAACTTCTATTGCCCATAATAAATAACTCGTGTTGAGTTTTTTTGTAATGTAACAAATAAACAATTTAAAGTGCATTTCTGTATTTGAGGGCTCAGCAGGCCTGGCCCCAGGCCACGCAGGAGCTGGCAGCACAGCACACACAGCCCGCTCTCAGTATTTCCAGGGCAAAAACCACGACCTACTGCTCTCAGCTGTGCTGCCTGCTGGACATGCAGCAGTAAGTGCACTGCAGCTGCCCTGCAGGCAGGTGAAGACCTGCAGCTCCTGCTCCCCAGGCAGCAGCTGGGGAGGCGGGCAGGGAGCTGCCCACGGGACAGGCACTGCTGCACCACAGCATGGACAGTCCTGGCTTTGCAGTGCTCAACTCAGCTGGGGTACAAAACATGGCAGTAATAGTCATACCTGGGTCTTTCTTGGTCCCTTTGCCACCCTCTCGGCTCTTTTTAAGAACAGCCTTTAGCATTTTAAATGTTCCTCCTAGAGAATAACGGAGAGAAACAAAAATAAATGCAATGTCCATTCACACAAGTCGAAACAAAAAGCAGACAGGATGAATACAAATAAAACAGTGAGGCAATTACGAGAAACTTTTTGGTAATCACATTTATTTCTTACAGTGTCACTTGATTAAGCAACGTACTGATGCACAAGGAATGTTTCAATACTTGAACTAAGCAACTAAGAGTTTGCCGTCTTCTGGTACAGAAAAATAATGCAGCATTCTCCACATTCCACAACCAAATGCAGTTACAGGGCTAAACTTGAGTAAGTTGCTGTAAAACATGCCAGCAAAAATAAACTAAAATCAAGCTCTAACTCCTGTCTGGAGTTCAGCAGCCTGACTGGCAGCAATGGAGCAGCCTGGTATCACTTGGGAATGCCAACTGCAAGCCTGTACAGCGGGGATAACAGTGGGATGCGGTATCACCCTCCATTCTGTCCCGACACACAGCACACAGGGGAACTGAGGAACAAACTCCTCCAACCCCACAATGCTTTCTGCCTGCCACATGGTACACTTAACAGTCAACCTCAAGTGAGCACCAGTAGCAGATTTCAGAGCAGTATATAAGAAAAATATACTTGGGCTGATAAACCTGAAGGACAGCTCTTTCACAAAAGTAACTTCAGTTACACAGCAAGGAAAACAGGATGAAAGGAATTATGAAGGGCACCTCTTTCTCAAAAAGCTTTCTGGGAGCATCTGTGAATTGCAATTTCATTTGTTTTCTCTATTGAAAAGTTCTAAAGGTATCTCATTTTAGAAAACTTGCAGTACGGTATATGCAACAAGAAGAGGGGAAAAAGTAATCTGACTATGCTGTCTTACATAACAGACTGCCATGAACCCCACATGAAATGAACAGGAAAAGCAAAAGTCTTCCATCCAGAAACTATGGATTCCTCAGAAAGTTCTCTTCAACAGATGAAGTAAAACAGAGAAAGAGAAATCAGTACAACAGAATTCTTCATCTCCTCTGAATAACCTGAAGCACACACAACTAACCAGAAGACTGAAGGTTCCCAGAGCGGATCATACTCCACATGCAGCTCTCTGTCAGCCCGGTGCAGCTGCCAGCCAGGCACACCATGGGCTGGTCCCCAGGCAGGCAGGGTCAGTGCAGGGAGCCGTGCTGAGGGTGGCACTCCCTGGGGCCACACACGGCACAGACACCTGCCCTGCACATGCCACGGCCAGGAAGTTCTGCAACACCTTCAGCTGCTTCCCAAAGGATGGAAATTCATCAGCCCTCTCAAATTTCAGCATCAAGAAAGTTGAAAAAGCTCACAAACACATCCCCAAAATTGGAACATCTAACCGAAAAATGAAATATACTAAAAGGAAGCCATTTATGATTACTTATTGGATAAAAAGCAAAATAAATTTATCAAAATATGCATACAAAACCCATCTGCCATGTTAGAAAGCCTGCATTCTGCAATAGCAGGACCTGAAGCTCAGAATCTAAGAGTATTTTACATACATAGCTAGTCTAGAGTGGTGGGGGCAGGGGGAAGGAAGACCTTTATATATCACATATTACATTTAACTTTCTTATTTTGGAAATACAATAAAAAAAAGACAGGCTTGATACAGAACTGAAACTCTACAGTATATGTCATTACTATTCTTAGAATATAGATAAAGGTTAATGAGAGACCACATAGAAGGAATCAAATACAATTCCATCCTAGATTTTCACTTCTTGGAATTGAGACCAATTTTTCTACTGTGCAGAGTTTTTCAAGGATTTATTCCAACACAGAACAGAACTGGCATACAAGATGGTTGTTTATACAGACCACATTCAGTGTAGATATGAAAAGTGCCTACTACCTGGAAATAAAATCCACTTCCTTCCTTTTCCCTGATAAAATGAAACGCAAAAATGAAAGATCAGCACTTCCAAAGCAACTCACCTTTTGCTATGCGAGTTATGCACGGAGAGAGCGCTAACCCTAAGGGCTGCAACAACAAAGCAATAGCAGTGCTCTTTCTCTGCAAGCTGAAAAGTATGAAAAATAAACTGTCTTCTGAAGTAATGCTAAAACCACCAGCCTGGGTCCAGTACAACATCATTCTCATTTCAGAGTGTGCGGGTGAACACTGAGGGAATGAACCAACTACTACAGCTCAGAAATACTACAGACAATGTTACTTAAAAAAAAGCAAACCCAAAAGATATACCGAAGTTATTTGCACCTACTGTGATGCTTATTGACATACATCCAAAAGCATTTCAGCCTCAGGTAACATATTTCTTAATAACCATTGTTCACCCCTCAGGAACACTAATTAAAGTGAACAGCTATAGTGTGCATTTCTAACTTCTCATCCCTTGAACCAGGCACAAGACCTTTAGATCTTGTTTTGTTTTAAAGATAACTGTATTAATATGATATTTTCCAGCAATGCTGGCACATTTTCTTTCTCAATACACTGTACTTTCCTCAGAGCTAAGCTGAAGCAGAATCACTCCCTGTCTCAGACTTCAGGAACCCTTTCAGCTACTCCAATTGCTTCACTCCAGTTTACATTTTCTGAATTCCAATTTTTTAATGCTGCCATGAAGCCACTTGTTTATTGTTTGGTTTTTTTAAAGATTTAAATACTATTCCCATTTTAAAATGGGCATTAGATGTGGACTTGTTATCCCAGAGTGCTAATAATAATAACGTCCCAACAGAACTCTTCTGCTTGTTCAATTGAAGACCCTGTCAGCTGTTGACAAAGGTGGATTCCCAGCTCACTCCAAGAGCATTTTCAAACAGATGCTGTCTTTGCACCAGTTCAACTGTTTGTCTTCAGATGCAGAAGACATTCCACACATCCTTCCTGCTGAGAGCATGAAGGGAAAGGGCACAAAGTCCCTTGATTCAGGAATTTATAATCAGCCTCTTTATGAACAACTCCAAAACATTGTCAGCTTTATAAACACAAACCTTAGGTCATGGAAAGAGCTGAGAGCACAGGCATATGCAACAGTTCATTTCTCAACCTTTATAAGTTAAGTACTTCATTACCTGAGGAACCCCGTCTGAAAAGCAGAGATGGAAAAAATCTCTCCACATTTTCACTCAGCATGCAAGTGTCTCTGCAAAACTCAGCAACTTCCTTGCATGGGAGTGTTTTCCATGTAAAAGAAGACACTACAGAAGACACCAACATCAGGAACAAGATGATTCACAGCTCTTGTTCCACCTCCTTCACCTTTCGGAGAGGGTTATTGTCAAAGATCTACCCACAGAAGTTCATCACTACTGCAGAGATCAAATAAACTAATCCCACAGGGCAGGTAAGCACCTGAGCTAATACTCAGGAACTCCTCACATTTACACTCCATACATTACTACCCACAGCTGTGTTCAAGCTTCCATATTTAGATCCTGAAAACCAGTTAGCATTTATTTGAAAAAAAAATAAAGGGTAGAACATCTTAGCCTGCTATCTGCACAGAAGTACGTAAGGATTTGCCATCTTTCAGTGTGAGATTTATTAAACACACACTTCAAATAATCTGTATTTTTAAAGTGTACTTTGCATTTTTGAATCCAAAGATTCAAACATTTGAATCCCAAAATCCTAAGCTTAGAAAGAAAACTTCATTTAGTCAGAACTGCCTTCACTGCCTACAAACACATTCAGAGAGTCATTCTATGTGTCACACAAAGAAGTTCCAACATTTCCCTGTTCTGGCAAATTCAAAGTCCTTTAGCTGAACTGCAGATTTCAAACAAGAGGAATATACAACAAAAAACAATACTTAAAAGAGCAAGGTATTACTGATATAACCAATTAAGACAGTAAGTAAAAAAATCCTTTAAAATTACTACATTTTGGGCCATCGATATCTAGCATTCTGTAACAAACAGAGGACATATCCCCAGATAGGAGACTACTAATTCATAAATGAACAGACATTTGAAGAGGATAGTGTTTTTACTTTTTTTTAAATATACAACTTTCAGAGAGATATATTTGTGTTGTGATGATTCAAAGGATGAATGAAAATGATAAAGCATACACTGGAGAGATCTGTCCCTGACCCTTTCTCCCTACAGCCAAGAAGAAAGTGGCACATATAATGTTTCCAACAGGCTATATTTAGCCAGACCCACTAAAGTTAAATAGATATTATTGAAATATTTTTATACAATACCCTAAACAATTATGGTCTTTACCCTTTGCAGGTGTTTCTCATGAAGAAAGATCAATACAGGTACAAAACAGGTACAATACAGATACAAAACTGACAAACTCTAGTACATTTGCATCATTTGCTCTTCACTCAGTCACCTAACTATTATTAAACTTACCTATGAGATACTCCACATTTTCTCCCTCTGATCTGACCCAGTGAAAGCTATGCAGCAGTTTAAAAGGAAACTGCAAAAGCACAGCAAGGTTTCCAGTTTGCTGTTCACTTCTGAAGTGGAATTATGCCCTGAAGCACTATTAAAATACAATAAGAGGTGAAAGATGAGGAAGCGTGAGAAAAACCTCATTATCATGTTAGCTGTGAGAATGTGCTTTTGCAGTAGCTTTTTTCCCACCAGTCTGGATCTAGATTTCATCTCCCAGATACCACAGATGTAGCTATTCTGCCCTGCAATCACCCAGTTTTCTGCTATGTTACTTTTACCAAATTGCTGATTATTGTGTATCCCTGAGGGCTGCCAACACAGGGGAAAAGCTGATCACTTCACTAGACTGCTGTCCAAAGCTCTTGGGCAGGTGCCAGACACTGCAAAAATGACTCTTTATCACCATCTCAGAGACTACTACTCCCCTCTACCCTGTAACTACCCTGAAGCATTGAGGAAACTGATCTTCACTGAAGCAGATGCAGAGCATGCACAAGCCAGAACTGTTCACTTCAAAGGCAGTAAGCCCCTGTTTGAACCAACCTGAAGGATTCAGCAATCACGCAGATGGAGAATCATGAGTGGAATCACCTGTCTGGCTACACTGGGAAAGAAGAGCAGCAGCTGTCAACACAACCTGAAAATCTTACCTGTTCACAGCTCTTTCTTGTATGAAAAAATATCTGACTAAAGCAGAGGTGTTTTAGGCTTCTACCCTACAGAGCAAATGCCAAGACCACAGACATCTACCTTTTTCTACAGTTTTCCCTTTCTTCAGTTATGACTTACAAAACAAAATGAAAACTAACTAATACCAACAAAACCCCAAATCAGGTCAGTATTATGTCCAGAATACAAAAGAGGAGACATTTTTCATCATCACAGCTACTTTGCAGGTTTTCAATGAATCTAGTACGCCTGAGATTATAATTTTTTTAAAGAAACATCACATTAATACAGACAGCTGTATTTCCTTGAATGATAAGATGGTGCTGATAAAACTCAAAGCTTATTTCTATTTTAGTTCCTTATCATATCTAGTTCAAAATCTCCTATATTCTTCATCCTTCTTATCAGGTATTTTCAAGATTTTATTCTCTGCTTCTTCATGGAATTTTCCTCCTGTTTTACTAATAGTTTTCTCCTAACACTACAGATCTCTATTGAAACATAGACCAGAACACACACCTGTATTTGGTGTCAATCTTTTCTCCTCCATGTCAGCTACCCTGAGAAATTCTGAGACAGTATGTTTTCTATAAACGCCAATCATAAAATACCTGATCTTGAAATATCTGGGAACCACAGCCACTCACTTTTTTTAGAAATCCAATACAGAAGTCTATCCAAAATCTGTACACAAACAACAAGTTACTTACTTCCTGCTTCACAGGCAGAAACGAACATATTCATTACTAAGTAAACACTTCTGAAGGTTTTAATGTGGCCTTTAAAATATACTACTCTGATGTCAAATTGATATTGATGTCTTCTTCCTTAGGATAACTATCATTACCTGTAGTTACCTTTAGAGGTAGAGCGGTATGTGTGCAACAACAGCTTGAGATACCCAACGTGACAGAAAGGAAACATCAGGACTTCTTGCATAGGGCATTAGACTCACAGAATGGCTGAGGTTGGAAAGGACCTCTGGAGGTCATCTGGTTCAGCCCCCTGGCCAGGGCAAGTCACACAAGAAAATCTTAGAAACCTCTATCAAAAATACAAAGCAAAATTATTTCCTTCAGAGACATACCTGTCTAAACGGATCCCTGTGCTGATCTTGGACTGGACAGTTAGTAAGAGTTAATATAACCTGAGAGTACCTCCTGCTACCCTTTTCCTCCTAAAAATAATACAAGAAAAGCAAGTGCTAAGTGACCCTAAAATGTGGGAATGAGCAGGAACACAAGAACACAAAGCTCAAACATACTGGACTGTCCAGGACACACTGGCACAGTTGCACAACTACACACATGCACACAAACACACAGAAAAAGAAGGGCATATATCTTTGTGGACAAAATAAATTAGCAAACTTTGGAATATTAGCATTTTTGAGGACACCTAAAGAACAGACATTTAAGTCACATAACCCAGAAAAGTATGTTGGGTATCTATATATACTTCCTCTTCAACCGCAGAGCATCGCAGAACATATGCCAGCTTGCAGCATCGTGCAGGAAGGGGAAGAATCTTATTTCCATTTACCTAGGAGGAGCAAAGCCCAGTTTTCTCAAGGTCATACTGGTGGAGCCTTTACAAGATGGCCAGTGGGGTCAGCACTGTGCTCCTGCCGCATTGTGCCAGATGTGATTCATCATCTCTGTGCTTACAGAGACGACATGGGAAAAAAAGAAGGATCTCACAGCAGGTACAGAAGGAAGGAAAGCCACTCCCCTGAAGCACAACAAACTTAGATTAGCTTGGGTATTTCCTGAAATCTCACTCATCAGAATGAGGCAAAACAAAAATATTACTCTCCCTGGTTTCTACCTCGGATCCTGGGATGCTGCCTTTTTCTGTCTCTTGTGAAATGTGAACCTTCCATTTTTAATTACCTGCTTGTGTTATTTTATGGACTAGACTCAGGCATTCTTCTGTAGTGTGCACTACAAGGAACACTCTAACACCCATGTTCTCCCAATCCTTTTCCCTTGAAGCACTTTTCACTGTAATGTACAATGCAGTCGTTGAGAGACCTTGTTACAGAACTAATATCAGCTGTTTGCAGGTTCCTGACAGGCAACACCAGCCCCAGTGGGATCACACACAAGGCCTCCCCCAGCCCCAGCCTGGCATGTGTGAGATCTCTACACACACAGACCCCAAACCAGGGAGATTATTCACAGGAACTAGACACATGCTTTAAGTATAACTCCTTGTCAGCCATGCAGAGCTCAAGTTAAGGACAGGAACATGGAATACCAGAACACCCCAGAGTTCACTCAAGAAAAATTAAAGGCTTGTCTATACAAGGGGGAAAGTGCTTCACATTCACACCATCCCCCATCCTGCAATAATTCCCTGGTGTAGACAAGATCCTACATGCTCTTACCAAAAATATGAAATACCCGGCAAGCCCATATTTATTAAAATTTTACAGTTGTCCTGTTGTTTTCAGTAATTAAACAGCCAAGCACCACTAAAGCTACTAACTCGGGTGCCAGAAAGCATTCCTTCCACAGGCAAGAGTCCAAAATACATGAATTTAAATCCTCACAACCAGAATTTGACGACTAGTGGAAAACAAACTTNAAAGAAGTAATTATTCATTAAAATCTTAAGTCTGTGTAAATCTTTACAAGTTTGCCAAGACAGTATATACTGCCTCCCCTTAACCTGCTCCTGAGATGCCTACAAGCCCACTGTACATCACATGAGTCGAGTTCACTGATATACAAAGAGAAGAGATGCAACACCAACAAGAACTCAGCTCAAAATCCTGCCAACGGAAGAAAAACTGCAAAGAAACAAAATTCACTTTTTCTCCTGGGGAAGGCTGAGAATTGAAGAAAGGAAGGTCAAGCAAGGCTCACTGAGAAGAAAAGCACCTGTTTTTCCTATTAAAAGAGATGATGAAAACAGGTAGAAAATAAACTTCTCTCTACCAGATTGAGGGACAGTGTGACATTCCTCAGATGCGAGTCAGGCCTGGGACACACAAAAAGAACTTTCCCCAGAAGCCCAGGTTCCCAGTGAGACCCAAGGCAGTGCTGGTGGCACACACTGCACACAGGATGCAAGAGCCTTGGGGAACCTTCTGCACAGGCATGGGAGGAGAAAAAAAAGAGAAAAAAAAGTCCTCTCTGATAAACCATTCAGCATATTCGTCCGGTGCAGACTTTTACAAAGCTTTGAACTCCAGCAGAACAAAACAATTTAATGTCACTTTTGTTCTCCTCTCCTTGTTGTCTTTTAAGGACAAAGTGCAACATTTTTGGTCAGAGAGAAAACCCAATATTAATTACGTCTTTTATGCCTCAGACTTTCAAACTATGCCCAGTACCTCAAAATGAGTGTAAAAAACTTTATAAGTTGCTGCCATCAATCAATTATTGCAAACTCACAGAAAATATGTGGTGACATACCACAGTGTCACAAAAGATGGCTTAGACAGAAAATAAATAAACAAAAACATACACACCAGCTCTGTATTCCTAGAGTTTTGAATATACCAGTACCACTGAATTCTGAAACTGCACAACAGATTAGTACATGATGCTAGAAGGCACAATGTTCCTATACTCCATTCTACCTTTGGCAAGTAAAATTTATCTTAGAGTAAAGCGAAGTTTTCTCTTTATATCTTGTCACATTGTCTCCTAACTTTTCAAAGTAATTCTTGCATGAACACAAAAATTCTGTATCAGCAGTTGTGAAGTGCTGAAAGTTTTACCTTACCATGCCTACACTTTGTGCTAGCAATTTTCCTCTTCAAACTTACAATTGCTGGAAAATTTTGTAGAAAAATCCAGCAACTCAGTCCTTACTAACACAAAAAAAAAAAAAAAAATCCCTTTGCAACCTCAGTGGTATTTAGCCCAGCGTAAAACAGACCTTGAAGCATATTAACTAAATAATCAACTGAACTCAATAGCATTTCTGGTGTAAAACACAAAATCAGTCTCCCTCTACAACTCACACTAAGAGTATTTTGTGTTTTGTCATTCTTGTTCAAAAGCAACAACAAAAAAAACCAAGCAACAAAAAACCCTACACAACACAGAAAAAGAATCAAACCCAACCCACACATTAAAGTCTCTACCAACTTCCACCTCATTTAAATTTCAAAAAGCAAAGGTCATATTGTGCTTCTATTTACTCCTACCTGGATATTGTTCAAATACTTAATTTTTAAAGTATGGTCAGAAATACAGATCCTAAGGAACATATGCTAAGATAGAAATGGATTAATTTAATTGTAAATGACTGAAAAAAGCACAATCCTTAGACTACACAAATTGTAGTATTTTTCCAGATAAAACAAAGCTGAAGCAGATAAAATCTAAACTCTTTTCAGCAATTAAACACCTCTGCTGTTTTAAGAGCAATACCTTTGGATTTAATTTAAATCTACCAGCAAGTTAAGACATATTTAATACTTAATGTTGTGAAGGTCCACCAGAACCTTAGACAACACTTAAAGATGCAAAACCATTGTGACCCAAGGTGCCCAGGCCTGACTCTATTGTGGAGCTGCGGAGTTTACATTTTCAAGCAAACACACACATCAAAAACCTCCTGTCAGGGCGTTTCCTGTGTCCTAACAAGTTCCACCTTCTCTCCTTCTCGAGCTAAATTTAACACCTTCTGCGGACCTGCAAGAATCCCAGGCTGAGGTGTTACACCACCCACGAGGCTGAGAGCAAACCATTCTCTGCCAGCACCCATAGACTTGTCCCGTGGGACACGACCCCAAGGAAACACCTCACTTCTGCCAAGCTGCCTGATCTGCACACCTGTTCACTTCAAAAGCTGGTGGAACTTCTGCTTTCAAACTGGCAGC
>VZUA01003716.1:0-13549 GCA_013401035.1 Horornis vulcanius | reverse complement strand
AGTGAGAGGAGGTTATTTTTTTTATTTGAGTGTACACATTTTCATGTATTCAACACAATAAATTAAGCTGTCAGCCTGTACTCACAGACTACTAGAGAAGCACCAGAATGTTCTGACCAGCTGTCATTGTGAGTAGAGAGGCCACACCACATGCTGGTGGTTTAGTTAAGAAAAATAAGCATCAGTACAGAAAACTAGAGAAAAGTAAGGAAAAACCCCACACCTGACAGCACAGAACAGATTGAGGCAAGAACAATGTTGGCTGTGTTAACCAAATCTCAGCTCCACTGAAGTTTTTTCTCTCATGGGAGCAGGAGCTGCAGAGCAGAGCTGCTGCTTCTCCAGGGCACTGCAGCAGGCAGGCAGCAGCTTCCCCTACTGCCTGCTCACAGGAACAGTGTCTGCAAGCAGGGACAAGGGAACTGAGAGCAGAGAACCCCACAAACCATCACAAGTCCCATCCCTGGAACATCACTGTGAAGGATGCCAGAAACATGGGAGTTCTACAAAACCAAAAGAATTGTGCTTCCTACGGGAGGAAATGAAACTACTTAGAAATCTAGTACAACTAAACCTGGCTTTCAACTTTTCCTCTGCTCCCTCTGCACATTCAGAGAACTTGCCTGGTGCCTGCAAGCTCTGCAGCTGCTGTAACAAAGCACACACCAGCTGACTGATCACCACCCAGCACGTACCTGGGGACAGTCTCACCTCCCAAGGCAGGAAATTCTGCTTGGGCAGCACTTTCTTGGTGTCCAGGCTTGTAATGCACAAGCAATATCAAAAAAGCACAACCTGTCACCTGAAGGGAAGCAGTGCTGCCATTGTTCCTGTGTAGAGACTTTAGCTCTTCTCTCAGGAAAAGAAATAATCCCTCTATTATGACAAAAGGTTGCCTGAGGCAAAAGCCATCAGGTAGGTTTTGATGTAAAACTGGGGCTTTGGCTGTATTTTCCAGTCAAGCCATGCTGGGATTGTGCCCTGCTGCTCTTTGTTGAGCCACCACCTAAGGCTGCAGCTTTGGGGAGCTCTGACAGGCACCTTCAGCTCCCCACTTGGGGAATGCCTATTCACCCCTGGCAGCTGCACAGGTGGTCCAAGCTTAAAGGGGCCTGCACTGTGTCTCCCCTGAGATAAAAAACACTGCTCCTCTCCTTTGATTCAATCCTTCTACAGGCCAGTACATCAAACTCAGCACACAAAGTTTTAGTTCATCTGCCTTTCCCAGTGACCAGTAGGATGGTTTGGTCTATTCATAAATAGATGTTTGTTATAAGAGCTTTGCTGTACCCACCCAGACCACAACTCCACATCCATTGTCTTGTCCCTGACTCCCAAAATCCCTCCATTTATTATGTTTTCCTGCATAGATATAAGGCACAAAGAAATACTATTTGATTGTAACAGCCATTGGAGTACTACATGCCCCAGCTTCTGTATTTGGCAGTATTGATAGCTGGATGCTTAACTTATTAAAAAAGCCACATTGCTGGGTGTGATGTAAGTGGGTGAATGGAATAACAGAGGCAGGACAGGGCCATCTCCTGAGTGGCAGGAGCTGTGGCTGCAGAGCAGCAGCCCTGCTCTGAGTGCAGCTCAAGGACAGCATGAAACACTGCTGAGGAGTGGTGGTGATGGCAAACCTTGTCTGGGGACAGCCCTGAGCAGAGACACTCCCCAGCTCCTCTGGCCAGGGCAGAAGGAAGAGCTGAGCAAGGGTTCCAGTAGTACTGGGCTCTGCTCTGGCACCAGGAAAGGCTCCTGCTTTTGTCTCTAGAAATCCTTTTGGTTTTCAATAGCATTTGTGTGAGCACACAGGAGCCATCTGAGCACAGCTCTCCTGACGTGCATGTGGGCTTGCAAGTCTGTTCGAGTCATAAAAAGAACATCACCCCAAATGATAAATAAAAAATAGGTATTCTTGCAGAAGACAGTGAATAAATTCAGCTTCATGAAAACCCCTCCAGTGTGTTTCTGATCAATACAGCTTCTTCTGAATGCTCAGCAATAATGCTGCAGCTAACACAGCTGCTTCACCAGCAGAGGCTGTGACTGGACTTGTGTCCTTGACAAAATCAGTCAGTGAAGAGTTTTCAGCCAAAGCTTTGAGAAGTGTCACTCTAAACTGCAAGTATAAAATGCTTCAAGTATACTTCTATGTTTCTTTTTTTATTGCAAAATTTTGAATTTTCCAAAGGCAATAAATCTTTCAGCAATGTAGGATGGCATTAATAGTATTCAAACTGCTCCAACTTAAAGCAGTTCGGTTTTTCCTGAACTGTAGTGAGCTGTACTACAGCACCTGTTTCAAATTGTTTTGCTAATGATGCACAAGTAGGGTACACTGGAGTTTTATATTTTCAGAGGCTTCTCTGAATCCTTAACATCCCTACTGTGAGATCCTTGTGGGAGTATAGGCACATCCCAAATAGGTATTTGAGAACCAATTTCACCCATTCCAACAGACTATTTAGGACCCAGATGAAACCATGTTGTTTATTTCTTTCCACAGGTGAGGAAATTAGTATGCAGAGGTATCTGAAAAAAAAAATTCAGTTTTGGTGCAGGGATGACTGGCACCTCACATGAATGCCACAGCTTCCCCAGAGCAGCACATGGCACCACTCACTCCAGCCTGTTTCTAGTTTGGGGATGGGCTGTAAGGAGACTATCTCATTCATACACACACTGATGGGAGTGTGTGCCATTGGATCAGCAACCTAACACAGCTGAGGCCATCCAGCCAGTAGCTAGAATACAGGCAGAGAGGTTATTTTACCAGCTCTTTCACCACCAGCACATGCAGGAGCTCAGACTTCTCATGCAAACTCCAGTGTTCAGAACACAACCCCAAGCATAAAACCTAAACCTACCCAAACCAACCAAACCCAACTGAAAACAACCAAACAGCTACACCTTTCTTTTTCTTTACATTCAGCTGCCTCAAGCCTGTTACAAAGATTTGATCACTTCTCACTCAGCAACAAGAGAATATTTAACTTCTCTTATTTTTGTAATCACAGCTACTGAGTAACTGTGAAAGGCTCTAGGGTGGAGTTTCATCTCCAGTTAGTAGCTCAGCCCACAGGGAAATAATTCTGCCACTTTTCATCTGAAGAAAAAGTGATTCCAGGTATGCCAGTGCTGTGTCATGTCCCTGCCTCAAGCAAGCATCATCTCTCCACAAGCCATTTTACCCAGCTGGGCCTGCAGGTCCCCATCCTGCCCTGGCAGCTGCTGGTACTGTGACAATATGGCATGTGCCAGTGCTGCCCCCTGACCCCCACAGCTGCTTGTGTAGGGATGTCAATGTGATCTGAGTGACCAGTGTGGAGATCTTTTTCTCAGAAATAGGTTTTAATTAAAATTTACCTGTCTAAACACGATAAAAGCAGGCCCACACCTTAGGCAAGCTTCCTTCTTGTTTTACTGCCATCTCTCCTTTGAGCTTCACATTTGACAGTGCAACTTGGTCCCCCTCTGCTGAAATTGTGCATTTGCTTTAATTTTCCTGCATTTCAATTCCATGACTGTCATAAACAATCCATTCCCATTAAACCATATTTTACCCAATGCCAGCTATACCACACTCTATATTACAGCATAGAAACAAGGGCCAATTTTGCCTGAAATAGTGTTTTCAGAGTCATTCTCCCCACTGAAGGTTTTACACCATTCTCAGCCTATGGAATTTGTGTGGGTGAAGGTAAACATGACAGGGAAAGCCTGGTAGCCTCTGCAAAGGCCCTGCCAGTCGAGAGCCGTGCAAAACAGCTTGACCTCAGGCAGCACCATCAGTATCCTAATCACAGTCAGGAAATCGTTATTGTAGTCTTTAGGTCCCTTTTATTCTTCAGTGTGGAGAGCTGAGTTAACTCAGCAAGCAGGATCTGCAGGGCTGTCCCAAGCTGGGTACATCATCACCACCACCAAACAGCACAAAGCAGTCACTGGAGAAAACTGCTCTGAACCACAATGAAAAACATTAGGAATCAGGAGGGGGAAAAAACCCAAACTGATTCACACAACAAAATAAAAGAAAACAATCTGCTGAATTTATTGTAAAAAGCTACAGTGTCAGTTGGTAAGGTACTCAGCTCTTCATTGGTTTGGTTTACCAAATTAACTCTGGTAGCTAAAAATTGCCCCATACTTCTCAGAAGCAAGAAGGCAAAGTGAAGGATGGGACTGAGAGGCATTCACCACCTCAGCTGAGGAGCACCCAGCACCAGTGCTCCCTCCAGGTTAATGACACAGAGAGAGGCTCCCTCAGCTCTGTGCCACATTTACAGGGCTGGAAGCAGGGAACACACTGGGTGGGTGCAGCCCCTTAACGAGCAAACTATGTAATACAGAAATTATACTGTCTTATTTGGAAATATCATTTCAAATCCTCATTTGTGTCACACATCCCTGTACATTACATTTGTACATGTATGTGAATGAATGACTGTGTGTGCACAGTCATTGCACATGACAAGGAAAGGCAAGGAAAACTCCACTTTCTTGCAATGATTACTTTTCACTATTGAAATAATGATGCTTCAAATATTTTTAAAGACTAACCTGATCCACTGCTGCCTTTTAAACTTTT
Source organism: Horornis vulcanius (assembly GCA_013401035.1). Taxonomy (NCBI): domain Eukaryota; kingdom Metazoa; phylum Chordata; class Aves; order Passeriformes; family Scotocercidae; genus Horornis; species Horornis vulcanius. The sequence goes on along the minus strand of VZUA01003716.1, from coordinate 8,955 downwards.
TTTTTCTTTTGCACAGAATGAAAAACCAAAATATCTCACATTTTATATTTGCACAATACCTTGTTGGGCGCAATCACCTTAAGCTGGAGGCAGAGAGGCAGCCCAGCTGTGTGATCCATCACAAAATGCTGCAGCATTAATCTGCCCCAGCCCAGGTCAGAGAGACAACCCCAGCAGTGACAAGGAACCCCCAGTGACAGCAGGGAACTGCTAGCAGCCCCACAGCTGCTGCCCATGGCTGGGGGCCCTGCCAAAACCCTTTAGAGGTGCCTTCAGTGCTGCTGTGGTGACTTGTCAGTCCAGGAGCAACAGAGCTCCTTTCATCTGAACACACAGCTAAATCAAAACGTGCCCAGTGGTCATAATCCTGGCTCTTCCACACATTCCTAAACCATGCTTTGCTTTCCAGTGTTTCATTTAAGATACATTTAAGATTGTGCTGAGAACATGGGAAAAGGGATGAGGAGAGTCACGAGTGAGTGACTGCCATGTGTGGCCAGGATGAAGGAGCTCAGCCCTGATGTGTTGTGCACAGCTGAGCTCCTGTGTGTTATCTCCTCCAGCACAGCACCAGCACTGCTTTCTTGTGCTTTTCCTTGTCTTTCCAGGTTTCTGCTGCTGTGGAGTGCAGTGCTTATCATGTACCCAACTAGTCTGGCTGTCATTGCACTGACCTTCTCAAACTATGTCCTGCAGCCCGTCTTCCCCAACTGTATTCCCCCCTATAATGCCTCTAGGATCCTCTCCATGGTGTGTTTACGTGAGTATTTGCTTCTTGCACACACACAAATCTTGCCCTGGTTTTACAAGAGACCACTTGAGGGGCCACTCCAGCCAGGCTGGGGCCAGGGCCACAACTCCAAAAGCCAGTGGGGAGGTCCCAGGAGAGGCACTGAGACTGGTGTGGGATATTCTGTCCTTTTCCACTTGCCTGCAGCAATACAGAGGCCTGGAGGGAGGCACAAAGGCACCCCAACCCCTGTGGGTCCAGGGAAAGTGGTGGCAGGTGAGCCTGTGGGATGGGACGGTGCTGTGCTCCCTGTGGAGCCACGGGCACCTGGCACAGGTGACCCCCACCCTTTGAGCCCTTCCCTTCCTCAGCTGCTCTCACACTCACCAAGGGGAGTGTGCAGAAGGCAGCGTGCAGCCAGCTCTGCATTAGCTACTGCTGGAGCTGGCAGAAGCAAACCTGAGCTCCAGGACTGAAGACTTTCACTGTTTCTGTGAGCAGGCAATGATCCTTGCACGGTGAGCACTGCTCAGGCACAGTTGTTGGAGCTGGGAGAGCCCCAGCTGGCAGCACCCAAGGGGCTGTGGCTGCCAGGGAGGCTCCTCTGCACCCTCCTTACTGGCCACACCAGAGCTCCCTGCAGGAACATGTGTGTGTTTTTCAATATTTTGACTGTATGTTCTTAAATAAACATAATTTCATTTCACTGAATTCAGTCTTTTGCTCTCCAGTCCTCCTGACGTGGGTGAACAGCTCCAGTGTGCGATGGGCAACGCGCATTCAGGATATATTTACAGCAGGAAAGCTCCTAGCCCTGACCCTTATCATTATTGTGGGCTTCATACAGATCTTTAAAGGTACTCTGTGAGACAGCTCTAACATTGGTGTGGTACTGTTGATAGACTTGATTTTTCCCACTTACTGCAATGTTTCCTCCTTACAAACTGACCTGAAGGTGTGCTGGGTTTTGCCAAGCTGTGGAATTGTGTACTGACACAAGGGAGAAATCAGCTGTATCCCCTTAAAGAAGTCCCCTTCCAGCCCACCTTGTAGGATTTGATAAAGGAGAGCAGCTCACAATATTTTGGAATAGTTACTTAAAATTTTTAATCTGTTGTGCATTCCTTGAATTTGAAGTGTTCTGGATGTAAAATGAATAAGCAGTGCTTTGCCTAGGGCAGGAAGATATCTGCTTCATTTCAGGCACTAGTCCAATTCCCTACAAAAAGTGACTTCTAAGATTAAGCATAGGTGAAAAAATGTCTCACTAATTCACCAGTTATTGGAAAGCCAAAAGCACAAAAGACTTATAATATTTTTATCATGTATATGATGAGTCATATAAAGGACAAAGAAATATGACATTTACAGAGAGCAGTAAACTTGTTTTCTCAGTGGCACTAGTCCTACAGTCTTGACAAAACTTTCAGGCCCATAGACATTTAATTTTCAAGGATTTCTACTGAACAACACCAAACTCTAAAAGACAATTGCATTCAGAGCAGGTAGGAGTTTACAGTGCCATGGATCCACCTCAGACAGTGCAGGCTGACCAAGGGCCTGGTGAGCTGCTGCAGCAGATGGTGGTGAAAGGTGCCTGTAGAGCACGAGCTGCCTCACCAGGACACTGTCCTGCAGAAAGCACAGCACCTGCTGTGTCAGCCCTTGGGGGACATGAAGAGCATGAAGTCTCAGTTCCAATAAATAAAGAATAAAGAATAAAAAGTGAAAGTTTGCCTGTTTTTCAGTGTGTGAGGTGGACAGGCACGGCCTAACATGTGGCTTGCGCTCTCTGTGCAGGAAACTACAAAGAGTTGGCACCAAGCAGCGCGTTCAGATTTTGGATGACTCCATCCGTGGGGCATTTAGCATTAGCTTTTCTTCAAGGGTCCTTTGCATTCAGTGGCTGGAACTTCTTGAATTATGTAACAGAAGAGCTGGTTGATCCCCGCAGGCAAGTACCCATTTCCATGACACTTCCTGAAGTGCTGAGACACTGGAGCTGTCTGGTTTATTCCTCTCCTAAGATGCTGCAATGTCTTTCTATGTCTGTGGGACTGGTCTTTCCAAAGGAGAGAGAGTTTTGTTTAGAACAGACAGCAGGCAAGTTGCAGAAACACAAATTAAAAAAAAACATTGCACAAGGGATTAACTGAATCAAAGCAGCCTTTAGACAAGGCAATATCTTTATGTCACTACTCAATCAAATTCAATCTTCCACAGCAGAAAATTAAACATAGATGAGATACTGCACAAGCATCTTCAGGGAGAATCTTCTTTGTAATAAAAAAGTTGAATTATCCTGGAAGTCGCTTTGCTTTTACACCCAAAGGTCTCCCACAGACACCTGAAAGAGAAGATTAGTTGTGCAGTGACAGTGGCACTCTGCCCCAGCACAACTGTGGGTGCCAGCCTGCCAAAGCAACTTACACTGGGTCACTGCTGATCCTGGGTATGGGAAGGGCTTGGAAAGGATTTATCACAGGCAGCTGAGAAGGCTGGAGGGAAAGGGAATCTTAGTTTAGCAAGGCTCAAACGTTTCAACATTTCTGAGTTAATAAAGTGGAATGACAAATGTCAAGAGCAGCTCTTGGAGCATTAGCTATTTCTGGGCATCCAATGCACACAGCAATTAAACAAGAAGGAATGTGAGCTATTACAGCTTGGATGAGAAGGACTTAAACCTACAGCTTTGTGAGCATCTCTGCACACCAGTGAGTGGCAAGGTGAAAGTCCTCAGATCTTGGCAGAAATAAAGAACTGTGGTAATGTTGTTTCCTTAATAAACAACATTTTAATGGACCACCATGATTTCAAAGCTGAATAATAAAAAAGTTATTACTTAAATAAGGTAAATATGGCCTTAGTTGAGAAATAAAGAGAGAATGGAGCAAATGGCCTTTTGTTTTTTTAATTAGTGTTGCGGCCTTAGTGGAGAAATTAAGGTATTAAAAAAATGGGATAACCAAAACCACCTCCTACTTTTACTAAATCTATTCAAATTCACAAAGTTAAACATGCTTTCTAAAACTTTTTTTTTTTCTGAATTTGACACATAGAGAAAAATGCATTCTGTTAGATACAGAACAGTTCAGGTGTGCCCCTCTAAGAAGGTCTCTGGCTTGGGGATCAAGTACATCTGTACTACTGTATCTGCCATTGTGTGACCAGACCAGGTTCACAGTACACAAGGGGCCAGGGCAGCAGCTGAACAACAGGATCCCCTTCCTTTTCAGAGCAGGAGAAGGTAAAGCAAAGCAATTATTCCACCACAGTGCCTGTACCCACGGCTCTTGGGAAATGGATGTTTCATTTTCCAGTACCAGTCTGTCCCAATCCCAACCAAGAGCCCCAAGGGAGCTGGTGGTATCCCAGGGAGCTCCCTGCAGACACAGGATTTCCCAGCACTTTCATCCTTCTCTAACTTGCAGTGGGTCAGAGAGCTGAAGGGAGCACTGCATCCCCCAGAGGAGCAGCCAGTGACCCCCCCAGCTGAGTGACCACCCCCAGGCCACACACAGTTGTTGTGCTCTTGCTGTGCATGATTGTAATTTCTTACCTACCCTCCTAATTCTTTTATTAGGAACCTACCTCGTGCCATATTCATATCCATCCCATTGGTGACATTTGTGTATACGTTCACCAACATTGCATATTTCACTGCCATGTCACCCCAAGAGCTCTTGTCCTCCAACGCTGTGGCGGTAGTAAGTAAACCATTCCCTGGATGTATAAAACACACTTTGATTTCAGTACTGTGCTTTGCAGTGTATTTCAGTTTCTCTGCCTTCTGTTGCTTTAGACTTTTGGTGAAAAGTTACTGGGCTATTTTTCCTGGGTTATGCCAGTCTCAGTGGCCCTATCTACATTTGGAGGAATAAATGGATACCTTTTTACCTCATCAAGGTTAGATGGAGTACAATTTTATGAACATTATCTAATTTGGGGAGGGGCTGTTTTAATTGCATTTGCTAGAGAAATGCTAGCTAGACATTTTGGATGTTGTAGAGCATGGGTTTGTTGTTGGGTGTGCTGGATACAATTAATTATGAATTATTCTGTTTCAAATCAGCAAATGTAATATTAAATCATGAATTTTTTTTCTTGCAAATTAATCCTCATTAGTTATTGAAAGTGTTTGCAGATGTCGAATAATTCACAGTGAGAGCCAAACACAGCTTTAGCGTGGAACCAAAGTAACTTTTTATCAATAAAGTTCCAGTAGCTCACAGCTAAACTGTGCTTTGCTCAAAGAGGAGTTTTAGGGCCTGGTGCTGTACTTGGTTCCAGGCATTTTCATGCCCATGCTGGAAAATCACCTTTCAAGCAAGATGCTTTGCATGCATGCTGCTGAGAGTTGGGCCAGAATCTGTAAGGTCTGTAAGATTGAAATCAATAAAGTCTGTTTATAATAACTGACCTGTCTGAATTTAATTTAGAAGTTATAAAGATTTTGAGGAAACAGCTGAAATACCTTGGGGAAGTTATTTATCCCAGCCCTTTTATGGGTATGATGAAATGCAACAAATCAGAGTGCATATGTAACAGGCTATACACTTAGAAGTGAAATGCTAAAGCATGTTAAACCTTACCCAAACCACTGTAAATACCCGCACAACCTTCAGAATATTCATCCCTCACTGGGTAAAGGGACAATGCTGGCCAGCAGCTTATCCTCAGAGGTATTTGGACATCTCAGAGCAGGTCTTTTCCCAGGTGACAGTAGCTGTTAAAGGCCTTGTGTACCGGAGGGTTTCCTTTAAATGCCTTTCCCCAGAGGACGCAGCCTCTAGTTGCCTCTGCAGCTACAGCCACAGCTCCCTTCCATGAGAAGACCAAAGCAGGTGGTTGAGATGAGAGGTGTTATATGGCTAGGGACAGGAGAGGCTGTTGCACACCCAGTGGATTCATCATCACTCTTCTTATTTCCAGGTTATGTTTCTCTGGTGCTCGAGAAGGACACTTGCCCAGTTTGCTGGCCATGATCCACGTCAAGCACTGCACGCCCATCCCTGCCCTTCTCATCTGTGTAAGTCACTGTCCCTGCTCTGTCACCATGTAAAACACTGAACCACTGAGAGATGGGCTGGAAAAACCCTGGAGAGGTGGTTTTATCCCAGAAGAGGAGCAGTGGGTGACCCTGAATTGCAGCTGGTAGGTGCCAGCTGGGCAGGTCCAACTGCCCCAGAGAGAAGCAGCCTTCAGCCTCGGAAATAATTCCTCCTCCTCCTCCCAATCCCCTTGACACTTGAAGGGTTTCCCTCATAACCTGAGTTGCAGTGTGAGCTCATTAACTCTTCTCCTGCAGCAAGAGACAGGGATTGACTCCTGAAACAGGGATACCTCATTTAAGAAAAGACAAGATCCTTAGACCAGTTTTGCCTGCTCCCCAGAAGCATTTGGAAATCTCCATGATCACTGCTAATCCCACTCAGGCAAGTCTGCCTTAGGTCCTGCCACCAAAGCCAGAGATATGGTGGGTGCCAGGGAAAGGAAAAAGTGCTGCCTAAAATTACTTTCAACAACCACAACATCTTGTGAGGGGTAGTCAGGCAGTTCTCTGAGAACCACAGGTATTTCTTCCCACAGGCCAAAAAAATAAGTAGGGCCTGAGTAATGCATGTGCTGAATGGTACACCAGGCAGACAAGAGGTCACCTGCAAAGATCAGACACCCAGGAACCAGCTGTGAGGAGTGTGGGGGGCTGGTCCAGCTGCTGCTGTTGATCCCATGGGAAAAAGATTCCCCTCACTTTTTAGACAGAATAAATTTCCACAGTAATAATGACTTAGGGAAGTCATTATTTGAAACAAAGTGAAATAGTGAAACTAGAATATGTGTTGGGTTTTACAGGGCAAAGAAGGAAAATGATTTGCACTGCTGCTGTCCATGGCCACAGGGCCCAAGCAAAGGAATCCCCCAAAGGGCATTTCCTTGAAATCTTGGCTGCCAACTGCAGATTTGCCACTGATATCAAAACCACGAGGGTCTGGCCCCAGATGCACTAGAAAGATGCATGTTTACCTGTCTCCCAGCTCTAACAGCAATTCTGGCACAATACACACAAACAAAATTTCACCAAACAAGCCTCCTGCTCATTCCACTTTTATGACAAAATATGCACCTTGCTGAGGCTTTACAGCATTCCTGGGGCTTAGTGCCCCATCACAAACATCTTATTGCCCACTGGAGGTCTGGGGTAAAGTGCCCTGGGCAGCCTGGGATCCTGAGTTCTACAGGGGCCCAAGAGGCACAACTCCTTTGTCCTTTAAAATACCTCAGCTGAAACACCACCCTGAGTCTCAGAGGCTGCTCCTCTGTGGAACAGCCCCAACAAGAGCAAGCTGCCTGTCAATGCCTGATCCATGCCACATCATCCCCCTGGAATCACAGTGCAAATCACAGAATGAGCCTGGAATATTAATTCATCATTTGAAGGTGTTTTAAAGCTCAGAGCACATCAAATGCTTCTAGGAAATATTTATTTCTTAACAAATAGAAAGATAATAATAGTATAGTGTAGGCTGCTACAACAGCAAACAGGGCCACACTTTAGGCAAACCTAGTTAATCCATCAGGTTCCTTTTCCATTGAATCACACCTAGCTCTCTGTATGGCGAGAGGTTTGTACACGAAGAATGGCTATTTCAGCACTACCAGTGAGACCTTTATTTTTACTGACTTACTGTTTTACTTCCAAAAATCGAGGGGCCAAGCTAAATGTAAAATTCAGAGTGCAGTTTTCTTGCAAGATGGTGGGGAGCATCTTCCCCACTGCCAGCCATGTGGCCATGGCCAGGCCCCCTGGAGGGCAGCACCCCCCTTCAGCCACGAGCCACGGGGGTGACACCTGCACTGGGAGCACATCTGACACATCAGTGTCACACACACACGGAACCTTGCCNGGGTTTAATTGTCCAATTACAGCTTCAGATTATGAAGTCCCATCCTTCTTGTTTTCACTCTTCAGACCACCCTTGTTTGTGCTTTTGGGCCTGAAACTTGTCCTTGGTGTGCAGCAGGAAAAGGATTTGTTTTGTGTCCCTGCTGTGTGCAGAGCTGAGTGACCCTGACTGTGAGCTCAGAACTGCACCCCAGGGCAGCACAGAATCTGAAAAACATGAAAGCTACCTCTTTAGGCATCATTTTTGACAAGGCCTTTTCCTTGTCGAGTCTCTATTCTAAATATCTACTAATAATAAATATTCAATAACAGATGAGTATCTAACAATAGTAAAAAACTAGCAATAATAAACATCTAACAATAGATAAATATCTAATAGTAAATAAGTATCTAACATTAGATAAATATCTAGTCACTGCAAAACCCTCAGTGGCAGGAGAGATTTGTACACACATATGGCACAGTGCACACTTCAGGGGAGAGCAGTGACAGTGCTGTGTGACAGCGATACAAAACGGTTCCAAATTTAAATCCACTTTATGGTGAGACAGTTCAAGGTGTTGAAATCTCCCTGCCAAGCATGCAAGCCTTTCAATAGGGGAACAGAGGGACCAACAGGGTGTTTGGTTCTTCTGGTGCTTAATTCCTGGCGCGGGAGTTGCAGAAACCTTCCCTCCTGGGAGGAATTTACTATTGAAACAGCTAATTAAGAAAAAAGGGAGATAAGGACAAAGAGAGCCTGGATCAACAAAAACCAAAATCTTGAGCACTCCCTGGAGGGATTTGGGTATTTAGTTTCCCTCAGGCTCTGGGCTCCAGCAGACAGTGCTCACTGGACAGTATTTTGTGCAGGTGAGTGCTCAGCCCCTGCGATACCAAAGAATGGGGTGGGGCTCGAGGAGCAGTGCCCTGGCCCCCAAATCAGCTCTCCTGGGTCTACAGTATTGATGCCTTTTTGCTGGTCCTAAAATCACAAGCTAGACACAGTTAGGTGATGAAAAGGTGTTGCCTTCATAAGGAGCCTTAGGTGCACAATTCGCTGGGTGGAAAGCGACGAAGATGCAGATGTGACACAAAGTGCATGCAAATTTTATATGTTTAGCAAATCAGCACAACTGACAAGAATCCCCAGTTAGAGGCATAAATGATGAGGTAGCTCCCCCTCAGCTCAACCCATTCTGAGTCCTCCCCTGCTGCCCACTTAGATAGGAACTAAACTTTGTTAATGAAAATGTGTCTTGAAGAGCTAGTTTCAACCTTGGCTTTCCAGATAATCTAAACTTGGACCCCCAGCCTGGAGCCACTGGGGAATTTATTTTGT
>VZUA01003713.1:0-17974 GCA_013401035.1 Horornis vulcanius | reverse complement strand
TTTTTTTTATAAATATTATTTAGTACTTATATAAAGCTGTCAAAAAGCACTACCAAACCAGCAGGATTCAATTAGCCCCAGCTTTTTAGAAAACGGCCCGGGTTCACTGAGCGCTCCAGCTCCAACCCAGAGAATTTTCCCAGCGCATAATTTTCACCCTGTGCTCGAGACAGAACACGGCTTTATAAAAGAAAACCTTAAATATTAATGCCTGTTTAGCTAAGGAAGTGGAAGTCGAATCAACTTCCTGATACCCCGAGTATCTGATTTCCAAACCGGTCCGGGGCCGATGGTGGCAGCCCCTCCAGATGTGGGGTGAAGCGGAGCAGCGGAAGCCCAGGTTTGCAGCCCACTGCTGGGTCGGACACAGAGCTCAGTGGACTGCATCCTCTGATAGTATATTTTTGTTAGCTGCCTGCCCGGAAACCCTCCGCTGCTCGATTTGTTTTGTGATCCTGCGAGGGCCTTCCCGGTGCCGATGACAGCCCTGAATTCAAGGGCTTGTTTGCTTTGGTGGGGTTGGGGACCAGCAAATGCCTCGGTGTTTCATTTATCCTCTGCAGGAGCGGGATGGGGGCCTCGTCCTGGAGGATGGAGTCTATTTTGAGAGGTTCGTGCTGCTGTTGTTCCACATACCGAAAAACAATGACTTTTTGTTACCGATCCCGCCTTCTTTTATTGCTTTGTTTATTGACATTTGCAGTGTGGGACTTCTTAGGAGCATTTCCTCATATGAGGAGCAAATGTCACAAATACCAAAAATTTGAGCGAGGGAGAGAGAGAAACCCCAAGAGGATTACTGATTTCATTACCTCCATTTTGGCAAAGAAATTGGAAAGCAAAACTTCTGCATTTTACTTCATTTTGCCTCCTGCCTTCCTTCCAGAAATAAGTATTGAGGGAGAAACAGCAAAAAAGAAAAAAAGCAACAATGTTTGCTTAATCCATCCCAAAAAAACCAAAAACATTTTTAGGACTTGGAGAGCAGAAGAGGTGATGTCCATAAAAAGAAAACAACAAAATAAGAACTGTCCATTTTGCCCCTTCTCCCAGTTTGGAGCCGAAATGCCGGCCCTGCTACAGGGAACAGCTTGTCTGCTCCAGAGATAATTACCAGTGCAGCAACGTCCTGGCAGAGTGGCCCATGTGTCGGGCTGAGGACGGGTGCACACTGTCCTCCTTGACTTTTCACTGAACTGTGCCTTAAATTTCATGTTTTAACTCTTTTTTTGTTTACATTCAGCATTACCACATTTCACGCACGTTGCTCACAGAGGGCTGAGTCCCACTTCTGGAAATATTTTCTCCTACCTCAGTCATACAGAAGTTACTGAACTTTTAGTTATATAAACAAATTAATTTATTTACGTTTTCTGCTGGTACTGAGGTGTTAAAATGTGTCATTGTCTACCTAAGCATTTCTGATGGCCTTATTGTTATTCCTATCCAGTGACACTTAATTGGGAGCTCATTACAAGGGATCAAATTATTCTCCCCATTTTAGCCCACTCCTCAAGCCCCAGGAAGCTGAGCCAGCTGCCTCGGCAGATGCTCAGCCACGGATCAGAGTGATCAACACCACACTCTGGGATGAACATGATCCATCCAGGTACTATCCTCTCTAGCAGACAAATGCTGCTGCAAGAAGAATATGGGGCAAAAATATATGGGGCAAAAATATATGGGACCAAAATTTTCACAGCTGACACCCAGTGTTGTTCAGCCCTGTGGAACGTTCAGCAGAAACTCCCCATTCCTCCACATCATTTAACTTTGCAAGATCTGGTCCTCTGTGTGAGCAGCTCTCGGCCCACCTCACTTCCAAAAGCACAGTTCTTTGGTTTGGCAGGGAAGACAGCAATCAGCATAAAAATGTGCTCCATATTCATAGGCCTCACTCTCTAAATGCTTAGGAGAGAATTCCCCCTCTGGTTTCCAGAACCCTAGAAGAGAAATAGCAGCTGCTCGTTCAATAACACAGGTTGGATTTTGTCAGGTTGCAATCTCCAAGAACGACACGGTTCCAGCCGGTTAAAAGTCAATACATGAAATGACACAGCAGTACATGGCATGACAACAGAATCCAATTTAACACAATGTAACATATCAGGAATGTAATTTTTTCCCTTTTCAGATTGGCTGTCTGCTGGCATTTCGAGTATCAAATAGCCAACAAAAATGTTTTCCGACCTGGGAGCTGTTCCATTAGCATTGTCTGCGGCGCTCCGATAGCTGCTGGCCATGGCATTCCCACTCTGCACTTCGTGGGCAAGCACTCCCTGCTCACTTCACTTTCAATTTCCAAAGCCTTTTCCAAACTTTTGTTACTTTCATAAAGTAAATCTGTTTAGCATTTTATTTATATAGTTTAAAAGGACTGGATTCGAACAAGTCGTTCCTATTCTCAGCTAATAAACCAGTTAAAACCGTGGTGACTGCTGTCCAGAACACATGCACCTACGGAAGTCACTGATTAACAAGATAACATATGAACAGGCCACATCTTTGAGATTTTTATTCAAGTGCCTTCCTAAAATTATTTAGCATCCTGCACATGGAAAAATGCATATTAGCACGGAACTACAGATGAAGGAAAACAGGATATTTTTGCTTATCGCTAAAACACTGCAGTAAAATTAGTGAAGTGCAATAGATAATCCCAGGACCACCAAAGCAAAAAGGCATTTTCTCAGTTATTAAAACCACAGATCAAATAAGGACAAGAAGAATTTAATTTTCAGAATGCCTCCAAACACATATCCATAGCAAACAGGGAAATCTGTCCACAGAGACACGACCCAATCTTTGCAGCCTGTTCCTCAGCTCAGCCCTCACCACCTAACTCAAACAGGGCATTTACTACAGGAAAAGTTGAGAGAAGGGCACTGTGTGTATGCTGGAAGAATCTGGAGTATTTCCTGGACTACTGCATACAACATGGGAAAGGTGCATTGATTGAAGTGCACAACACTTCAAACAAGACAGCAGAAAGCAAAGCAGACATGACCAAACACGTGGCTTTTCAGAGTCATTTTCTGCTCCACCTCATCTGTGGGACCTCACTGGACACCCCTCTTTCAGAGGTGAAGATGAGAAAAATCTGAGCAATATTCTTAACCCTGCATAACCACTTAGTGACAAGCTTGGCATTCCTTTGACCAAAATCATTATAGTTCTACGGCTCAAAAAATGCACTTTGTTAAAAACTCATTAGGCTCCATTCATTTATATTTACCTAATTCTCCTACAAAAGCATTAATCTTTGCACAATTCCTCCAAGCATTTACCAGACGAATATTTAAAACAAGAGATGTCCTATGACCATAAATGTCACGTTTATTTGTGTTATATAACTAATTAATATCTCAGACTTCCTGCATGTATCTGGATAACAGTACTGTAAATATAAATGAAAAATAAGTAATAATTTATGAAATCAAATTTGCATTTTCAAATATAAAATGTGTAAAATCCAACTAATTAGCAAGAGTGAAGGCCAAGGTGTTTCTATAGCAACAATAAAAAAAGCTTTAAAAATGTTTTATATCAGGCTCATTAATGTGTGTATTCCTCCCTTATTTTGTGGGTATTCCCTCTGACACAGATTCTGCTTTGCTGTTCAGTTCTGATCACTGAGTATCATTTACCATGTCTGGCAGAACTCTGGTTCTACTTTATGCTGACACTTTTGTCACAGGCTTAGAAAAATATGTGGTGTGCAGTACAAAAAATTATAATAATAATAATTAGAACGGGATCCAATGGCACAGGAAAAATAACCCAACCAACTGCCAAAGAACAGAAAACAATGAAAAACAACCCCTGAACTTGTCCTCTTTCTCCCTTCTTCCAGCTCACTCTTCTAATCCTGACCTGCTGCACGCTGTAGATGGACAGACAGCAAAGTTTCTGGCAGCCCCCCGGGCTGGTGCCAGAGCTATTCCTGGCTCAGCACACAGCATCTCCCAGCTCAAAGGCCATGCTGAGGAATTCTGATTTTCCCTTCCTAAACAACCCCCTCCCGTGCAACTTTTCTTGCTTAGTAAATTGAAATTGAGACTCTCATTTCCATCTGCAGCACAAGGAGCTCCCAGCAGATTGATTTCTGCACCAGAGCCAACCACGATGCCTGAAAGGCGTTGAGATCTACTGTGTCCCCACAGCCTTGCTCAGCTGGTACCTGCTGGCCTGAGAGAGGTAGAAAGGTGACAAATGTCACCATAAAGCTGGGACAAGGTGCACTGCAGCAAGTCTCCCTTCTTTGCTTTAATTACTGAAAATCATAAGCCCATATGGGTTATTCAAATGTAAAAAAAAATCCATACTGGTTATTTGAATGTAAAATAAACTTATGCTGAAAGGCAAAGTGAGGGGCCACCAAATAACATTTATTTCCACGGTAGCTCTAATCATATGCTAATTCCCAGCCCTCTGTCAACTATTACTAATATTTTATGGAAAAGTCCACAACATTAGGTCTAAATTATCACAAGCAATTGAGATATTCTCTAAGTACTGCAGCGTTAACAAAAAAAACATGCACAGTGGCTGCTCACAGTTGGGGCATTAATTCCTAATGCCACATGTGTGATCCCTATGATAGTTTCATACCATTAGACTGCAGTGAAATTTTAAGTGATCTTACAGTGCTTTTCAATCATGGATACTGGGAAAGGTCTAGACCACTTCTGTTACTTCTGCTATTTGTAAAACAGCTGTATTTTGTACAATGAGGCCATTAAAATTGGTGTCTTTAGTTAACTTCCAAGCCAGCCCATCCTGAGGGTGCTCACCAGAGTATCACTGACTAAAAAGGGCCTTTTCCTCAGCTCTGTCTCTGCTGGGTACAGCACGAGGCAGATATTGCAATGCTGAAAGGTTCTGATCCACATATTATACTTGCAACAGAGTTTCCCTCCTCAAAAACCTGCTAACAGAAACCTCCTCCAAGGCTCTATTTTGATAGCTCTGGCTGGGCTTGTCACGCTGCTCAATTAAAGGCAGAACCGGCAGCAGAAGACGCTCCAGCGCCCGGCACCGCTCCCCACTCCCAGCCCTCCCCGCAGGATGAGCTCTGAGTGACCAGCTGCTTTCCCAAATTTGACACCAGGCATATGGAGGGGAGTCAGGCCCGGGGGTAAGGAGCTGGGGCGAGCTCCAGTGAGCAATCAATTATGAGCAGCAGCTCGGCCTCGGCGCCGCGGCCGTTCCCACCGCCACTCCCGAGGACTCCACGTGCAATGAAACTCGTGGGGAACCAACCCAAAGGAAACTCTTTAAGATACGTGATGAGGACTAGCTGTAAACACTAATTAAGGATGGGCTGTGGAATTAGTGGGAAGCTACAAGGCTTTGTGCTTTATTCTCCCATCTAAAAGCATTGCTGATCTCCAGTTAATGAAATGAGAAGTTGACCGAATGGATTTGAGTTTTTTCCCTTTGCTTCTTTTTTAATTATTATTAATTTTTTTTCTTAGCTTATTTTGTAAGCACAAGTCATTAAAGAAGAAGCACAGCCAGAAAAAATGTCCTAGTGAAGGCTCATTACATTTTCCAAGCACAAATAAAGTGTCACTTTAAGAGGAAATCCAGTTACTCTGAAACATTTGTTGCTTTACTTCAGCGCATATGAAATAAATACAGAGCCCAACGCTGCCCTCAGCTTCTGTAATTTCTTAGCAGCTCAATGCTCAGAGACAGCACGATGTAAAAATATGTATATTGTTTAATTTATTGCAGTACGTTTCCATTTTTCTCATGAAAACAAATAAACAAAATAAAAAAAAATTCCAACAGCTGGTTCCAATACCGCCCACTTTGCTCAAATTTATAGTGAAAACTAGCAGCATCATTAAAAACAAACATGTTGCTCCTCTCCAAGTATCCTATAGAGCAGCTCCCAGAGAAATGTGTAACTTCTGTAAGAGGTCCAGGAGGCACTGGCCAGCTTGGAGCTTAGAGCTCAACCTCCAGCTATGTTTTCCAGGACAGAAATAACTAGAATTTTATTCGTCTAAATAGTTTTCTGGAAAAGAATGTTTTGGATAGAAAAGAACAATCTTAACAGAAAATTTTCCATTTGCTGAAATGTTCCAATTTTCTGGTGAAAATTAACAATGAGTTCTATAATTGGGTTTGGAAAGCCTGTGTGTGGTGAGGGCTGCCCTCCACCACAGCTCCCTGCTCTGCTGTCCTTCTCTTCCCACCCTGAGGAGGGGAGGAATGGAGGATGAGAGGACAGATGGAAGAGGGAGAGAAGGGGAGAAGATAAAAACAAACATATTTTTTGTTTTCACTTCCCTCCTCCCAACTGATAAATGATGTAAACGTTTTCCAGCACTCCTTCAGCTGAGCAATTAATCAGATGTCTTGGAATGAGGCAGATCCTCAGGCTGTTTTGTGGAGGAAATAAACACAATCTTTTCCTTATTCTTTCCTCTCCCTCCCACTGAACCAATCTCCCTGGGCAAAGGAAGGAGACGGTTGCATGAAGTATTTTGGGGATAATATTTTCCTACAGCAGCAAGACTACTACTACACCCACCATTCTGCAAGACCCCCACCCCTGGCAGGGAGATGGCCATGGGTGGGGACAACCTGGGCTCTCTGCAAGCAGCAGATGAGATCCAGCATTGCCTGCTGCTGGCAAACCCAGCAGCCTAAAAGCCATGTCAGGACTCATTACATCTTTCCATTGTGTTTCCCAACCTCATGTCTGCCTGCTGGTGGTCTGCAAGTGATGGCAAGAGAACGGGCAGAGGGGTCTCAGAAATTATTTGTGTACTTTTGAAGGCATGCTGATGAGCAAAGAGAATGGGGAAAAGCAAAAGCAAAGACACATGTTCAAAGTTTGTCTTGACTGGTACTTGGCTATAAATAAAAAAGAATTTGGCAACGATTCATAGGATGGTCCTTTGGACTAATATTTTTCCCTCTTAAGACAGGTGGAGCTACAACTAAAAAGGTTGAAAGACAAAAATCTGCACTCAAGCTCCTTTTTGGTTATAAACAAAAAAGCCAAATCCATGAACCTCACCAACAGAAGACATAGCCTGCTGACTGCATTTGCAATAAAGTGCTGGATCACCCCAAGAGCAGCTCGTGAGACCTGCCAGCAATTTTAATAAAATCAAAATGCCCACTGAGATCACAGCTAAGCACTTTTTGCAGTCCAGCAGCTCTCACCTGCAAATGCTGCTTCAGCCTTAACTTTAGACAAGGCAATACTGATCTCCTTGGAATAAGTGAGCTCACAGAAACTATGAAGATGAAGGACAGTGCGCATGTAAGGAGTTGCAAAACTCAAGCCTGATATATAAAGCAAGTAGAATCCTCCAAAGAAAAACAAAGTTTGAAAAACAAAAACAAAGAAAAAAGTTTTAAAACTCCTTCCTTAATTATGTCCTAGCAGGCTAAAGTTAAGACAAATGCCAGAAACTTCTAGAAATAATAACATGTTATAAGAGCTTCAAGTTCTGTCTTTTCCTATTTTTTACAGATGTGAATTACTTTGGAATTCAGGTACAGGAAAGCTCCAAAGCTCAAATCACCTCAGAGGACAATGTCAAAACATGGCTCATATCTAACTTCAGGTGCTTTGCTCCTGTTCCTGGATTCTCTTTTTTAATTACTCACTCCATGTATGCATTTATTCACTCATTTGCATCCCTCCATTTATATTTGGAACATTTAGCAGACTCAACTACGTAATTTTTTTTTTCCAAATATCTGTGGGAAACAGGGGATTCAGTCCTGCCCTGCAGAGTCCTGCACTGCCTGGAGTTAGCCATGGCACCAGCACAAAAGAAACCACATTGTATTATCCTGCTTCCAATTTCTCCAACTGCTTTGCTCCCAAGTTATGACTTCAGTTTCCCCCTTGATATGCCATCCTTTATTTATTAGGGCATATTTATCCACGGGGTTTTTTCCTTTTTATTGTTGGTCTGCTTTTACTTCTTCTTTAACCTTATTAACCCTTGCTAGCATTTGACAGCTTAACACCCTCCATTACTCTGTAACATTTGCTATAAGAACTGACATGGAACTAATAGCAGCCTTTTTATATCCAATCTACGAGGTCACATGAAACTGCCCTTGTCTGAACCCTGCAAGATTTCCTATAGGTGGTTCTCCTTTTCTCTGGATTTTCTACTTAATATGTCTCTACAGGTCTGTCTGAATGTAAAAAATGGAATCAGATTCCTGCTAACTTTAGTTACTGACAATGTACACCTTAGAATAAGAGTAAGTTTTCCCTTTAATGAAAGCTCCCAGCAATGTGATTTGAAACAACTTTGTGATATTCTTTTCAAGCATTATGTATCACTTTTTAATGGCATACCCACAGACCTTCCATTTCAAGGGATCTTTGATTTTCGCAGCAAAGGGCCAGAATGCCATGGTCACATCCATCCCCTGAACCTCAGCTCTGAGTGTAAGTAGGACATTAAAGCCATAGCGTGATAAGGTTGAGGTGTCTGGCTCAGTTGTTCAGCATGGCTTGATTAAATGTAATTAATTTAGGTCTCTGACTTCAGGGGACACCCATCACGCTGCACTGTACAGAACCAAGCTGTTGTTTATCCTCCTGACCAGGTCTGCTGGAGCCTTCCCCCAGCCTGTGGAGTTTAACTCTGCACTGAAATCCATTGTGAGATTCTTGAGACGCAAAAGGCTGTAGTAAAAGCAGCCCTGCAAAACACCTGAGGTGCTGCAGAGCTCAACAGCAGCTGAGGGAAGCAAAACAAATCACCAGGGCAGGACTGCTCAGAAAAGATGCAATGAGAACAGTTACTTCTACAGTTTTTCCTTAATGGGACATACACAGCAGGGGGAAAAAAAGGTGTATTTTCCATGCATTTATCCTTTGCGAGCATTAGAAATTAACTTTTGCTAAATTGAAAAGTAAAGCACAATGAGATCTATACAGCTGAGCAAAGGAATACATGAAGGACAAATTGAAATTTAGGACAGTTGGGTTTAACAGCCTTTCTTGCAGATGTAATACCTGCTTAGATTAGTCTATGATTATCTATTTTAAAATTAAAAAAGTCTTCCTTCTGTGCAAATCCATCATCCTTATTATTGCTATTCTAAATGCAGCAAAGACCCTGGGAGCCAAATTCTTCACTTAAAACTTCTTTGGGGAACATTTTTTAGTTCAGAAGTCCACTGCTTCCCCCACCCAATTTTAGTTTAATAGCATCTCAAGTGATAAAGTGGGAAGAGACAGACATCTGGTAGAGCTAACTAGTCATTTGCTGGTTCTGTGAAAGTTTGTGCTTCCCCATCAGCGTCACATATGAGAAATACAGATGGTCCCAAGTTGAAAAAAAAAGAAGTGTTGAAACATATACAAATGTTATGAGGACTTCAAGTGTAAAATGTTAACCAGCTGTGAATGTGACATCTCTAGTTTTACTAACTCTGCTGAGATACATCATTACTGCACATGAAATCCATATATTTTCGGTACTGATGGCAATTCCCTGTTTTCCATTTGCTTCTAGTTTGGGGCCAGAACCATCCAGATGAGAATATTAAAAAGATAGGAATCCAAAAAGAGAAAGAAAAGTGGACTCTGTTCCTAAGAGCTGTTCGTAACCGCCCCAATAATTTCCTGTGTTATAAGCTTGCTGTTTACTGGGGGCAGGGCAGAAGTCACAAATATCTAGAGTTAAAAATAATATATAAATGTTAAAACAAAATCAAAAGGTTACTAATTCACACAAAGTCCTAGAGATTTAAAGTCATCCATTCTATATACAGTTCAGCAATGCCTGGAATGCAATAAGACATTTAAACCACAACACAGCAGTGATCTTGCCCTGTTGCTGGCAGTATCAGTTGTTTCCCACACAAGGGCCTAAATCTGACCCTTTTATGAAACTTTTACATTTGCAAAAATAGAACAGTTGGGAAATCTTGGGCACTTCTAGTTAAATTGCAAACAAAATAACCCTCTCTGTGCTGCTGCTTAAGGTCTAGATAATTATCCCATATCAAGATAATTACACGTGAGCTGACAGAGCTTTTCAAATGTTATGTCCAGTGCAACCTGAAAGGAAAAAATGTACATTTCAGGATGCATTAAAGAATAGGAGAGGGAGGAGAGAGAGGGAAGGAGGTGGATTCCCCTCCATTTTCCTTGGATTAAGGCTGGGAATGGCCATGTCTACCTTTGGCACCTCAACCAGGTGTGCAGCACCGTGACTGACACAAGCCAAAGGATCACCTGTGGGACCACTGAGGATGCACGACCCCACTGGGGCAGAGCAGCTTTGGGGAGTGTGTGGTGCCTCTCCTTCCTCGCCTCATCCCAGCAAGGGCCTCCTGGGAGGTGGGAAAGGAAAGGATCTGTCTGTGGGAAGGCAGGAGTGCCCCTCTCAGCCCTGCCACCCCTGCCCCACTCAGCTCTGCTGGAAGGAGACGCTCCCTCCCCAGGAGTGGCTCTCAGGGAGAGGGGAGATAGTTGGGGAGGCTTTTTTGGATGTTTGGTTTTGCTGGGTGTGGAGCAGCACTGGAAGAAAGTCAGATTCCCTGCACCCCTTCCTAAAATGTAACTGGAAGCAGGGACCAGCCTTGTTCATCTTTGACTGCCAGGAGGCTTTTCTGTTCTATTTTTGCTTTCTTTTTTTTCTTTTCTTTTTCTTTTTCTTTTTTTTTTTCTCTAGAGAAAGCAGGCAAAATCAAAAAGAAGCCCCAGTTTTAATAAAAGCTGACAAAATATTATACATCTTAGTAGAGTTTTACACCCAGTTTAGATAAGGATGGGTGACTGCAGAGCACAGAGCCCTCAGCCAGGACCAGGACATCACCAGTTTGGAAACAGTGATGAGCATGAGGGTCAGAGAGTTCCTAGAGTGAGCAAAACTGGGGCTTCAGTTGAAATGTAAACCTCCTTTCTTCAGAGCACAGGTCTGGTGGTTTAAGATCCTCTTACTAATAGATTGTTTGCCTGTTATTGTGGACTTTATTATGACATTAGCTTGTTTTAAAATGTTATTTGTATAAGGAGCTTTCCCAATGTGACTGTTTAGCTAGCATATTTCTTTCAACACCTACAGCAGAATTACCCTGAGATGCCATCACAAATTTTTTCAAGTTGTTTTCCTGCTGATTTATGCATCCCAGCTAGGAACTTTTTACCTGAACGAAGGAATGGTAGCACATGAATTCAATTTGTCTTTTCTGATCAGAGACAGAAAGATTAATTTTGTAACCCTTCTATCACTGAGGGCAATATCAAAATGACATCACTTAACAGCAGAAAAACACATTAAGGCATCTCTTTGAGGAATAAACCCCTTTAATACAAACTGAGGGTAAAGCAGTCACATAAAGACATACAACAGGATTTGTATGCCTCAAGTTTAGCCAAGGGCCAAACTTATTCAGGCATTAAGGCACCTGAAGATAGGGATGAATGCCTGGCAGGATACTCCCACCTCTAGCAGTCACTTTGAAAGCCCCATCAGCGCTTCCAGCTGCTCCATCTCTCTCCAAACTTCACCCCCAGGCTGAGCCCCTGCAAAGTGTTCCTGAGCAAGCATTACTGAACTGAACAGCTCAACAGGACTTGGTGGCTGCTGCTGCTGAGCCCTCGTGGACACCAAACCCACAAAAATCCCTGCTCTGCACTCCCTGACACCGAGCTCGAGCCGCTCCTGCCTGCCAGGCAGACAAATTGACTTCCTGGCAGTTCGTTGCTCGCAGCACTTTAGCAAGAAGGTTATAAATTGAAGGTCCACATGGATGCAAAACTATCTCCCCCCAGGGGCCGTGCCTCACTCCAGGTGGGAATCTGTGCCTGGGTGTCCCCACGTGCCATGGCACTGCCCTTCCCAGCACTGGGGACCCCAGGCACCATCCAGGACACGCTGTCAGGTTCCCAAGTGAGGAGGCTGAAACACTGAAATCCTCTGGCTGTCACGCCACGCTCCGGGCTCAGGAAGTTGGCCACCTGGGTAAATGTGAGAGGATCTTGTACACATTATATCCCCATTATTTTCTGACAGACTTTTCCTTCCATTATGCGATACAGGAAAAGAGGTTCAGCATTATTACACCACCAACACGGGTTTGCAGCTCCTGCTAACTGTGAGCCCAGATCCTGGATACAGACACACACTGCTATCAACAAACACAAGGTAGCACTGAGACCACATTAGGTTTTTCCTTTANAAAAAAAAAAGCTTCACATAGTTTCCTCCTCTTGACCTAACACAAATTCCATCAAACTTCAAAAACAATACTTTGGGATGCTGGAGGATGCAGGCCGGAAACTGAGGAAAGACTTTACACAAAGTTAGGAAATCTTTTTTGGAGGGAATACTTCAAGCTACTGAACAATTTTATCTAGATGACTAGATCTTATGGTAAATGAGTATACAATTAAATTTAAGAGCTGTGCTATTGTGTTGTATCAGCTCATCAACAAAAGAAGGACTGTTTAGCTATGCTAAAAGCAATATGTAAATACCATCCTCTGATAAATAATTGATTATTACCTTAATGTTTGACAAAGCCATAAAATGCCCTGCAGATTATGTCCAAAACATTTGAAGGTGATGTGAAATCATTTTTATTGTAATGACAGTGAGCTGTCCATGGTTGACTGGTTTAAATTTTATCTTTCCTTGTTAGGAAAGGTTTCTGTTTTCTTTGAGAATTTAATTATCAGAGGGTGTTTAATATGATAGGAAGATTTACGGCCTTCAGGAGCTATCCAAAAATAGTGCTATAAAAATGGACTTAGATCCCATCACAAGCAATAAAGCTGTTATGCAGACTTGATGCTTGCAGTGAAAACTTTGCGTATGAATATATTTCACCATCACACATAAAAGTTCACTTTGGAGGATTTTGAATTTTGACCCTGAAATGTGACCCGAAGAATGGGGTGAGGGAAAAAAAAATCCTTCACAAAAAAAACCCCAAGCTCTGCTAGTACAGATGCATTCATGTTTATTTTGGAAAATGCTCTTCACTATCCATAAATATTTGTTTTAACTCGTTGCCATTAAGATGCAGCAGGGACTAAGTTTTCCAGGAGGAGATAAAAAGAACAACAAAGATACACTCCTATTGTGTAATAATCAGTCCACATTTCAATGAATAAGTAATATTTCTCACAAGCCAAAGTTAGATAGTGGATTTATTTAACCTCTGAGGGTCAGGTAATAAATACTAAGTGAATTATTCAGACCAATGGGTAATCAATACAATTCAGTGATATATTTTTTGTGTTTCATAAAAGGTTGTACACTAAAGGCAGTGAGCAATTATGGAAATTGGGCCCGAGCGGCACTCAATTCTTCTCTTACTTGAAACCCCAGCACCACTACCTTGACAGCAAATCGATTAGTGTGCTAGTGAAGCAGCTCAGCAACCTCTGACCCCTTCCAGCTCTGTCCAACAGCCTGGAGAGTATTTTATATTTATTTTATTGAATTAACCCCCTCTTGCCTGCATGGTTTTACACACACTGTAATGTGCTGGGAGTCAAGCGACAGGGTTCTTTCATTTAAATACCTCCTGCAGGCTCAAGGAAGGCAAACCTCACAGACTCCTTTGTTCTAGCTTCAAAACACCAATTTTTTGCCATAGCACAGGGTTTTCCAGTCCATCCCAAAACTAACATAATTAACAGGACGCAAAGAATGTCCTAAGTGTACCCAGGACACTGAATCACTCCTATTTATACCTGCCCTGGCACACGGCTGACAACTTTATACAATGCTCAAGTCACTGTTTGCACCAAAAATAAGAGCTCCTCAATAAAAGTGAGTTAATATTGCTATAGGTATAATATCCTGTTTTACACAGTGCAAGGGAGAACACTAGAGATTAACAGCATTTTCCACCAGGAAATTAAAACTAACATAAAGCCACATAAAGCCACATAAAGCCCATTTTTCTGGACGTTTAACTCTGTAGGCACCACACCTGTGTCCTGTGCCTGACAAAGTCCTGCCTGATCCCAGTGGGAGTTTGCAAAGATTCAAAGTAATGAAGGAGAAGGTAACTCTAGTTCTGAGGCCTGTGGGCTCTTCCTTGGCACCACTCAAAAGGTTTAGCATAGATACTTTTGGTGGAGCTGTGGATCAGGAACCCTCAGCCAGCTGTGCCCACCAAGGTGTCAGCTCTGTCACCACCTGCCCAGATCCCAAGGGGAAATGGAAGCCATGCAAAGGAAAGCATCTTCCTTGCCCAACAAGCATTTGCTCAATAGCCCAACACATATTTCCTTTATACACATCATCAACAGGCTTTGAAAATTATGAACCATTTCCTTTTCCAAAAAAACAGGCAGGACACAGCAAAAGTGCTGCAACAGCTGCCCCTTGCCCAGCCTCAAGCACAGGGATAAAAACATGATTTTCTGTGCCTTTAACTGGAGAGATGAGTACTGCAGTCCAATGGAGGGCCCCATGTGAGGTATCTCACCCAAAGTAAAAACCTCTTTACTTTTCAACACCATCCAGAGGAATAAGCAGCAGTTGCACCTATCTGAGTACTCTCTATCACATACAATCGATTCCCCTGGTTCTAGGAAATTTATTCCCAATTTCCACTGGCAGAGTTGAGAGAAGATTCAGACCACGAAATCCCTAAATCCGATTCCATTGCTGCTCCAGTACTAAAAAGGATTAAATAGCAGGTAAATACTCAAAGACTTGCAAGCACTGCATCCCATCTGGTCACGAGTGTGTGCTAAAATATATAATAGGAAGTCACATGCAAATAACATAAGATTTCTCAGGAAGAAATCAATCCCTCCAGAAAAAGTGAAGACATGATGCTGTTTCCACTGAGGCTAATGGGAACCAGATTAGATTTTTACTGTAGCTGATCTGTTCCACACCAAACAATGATAATCAAAGTAAAAATGGCATTTAGTAGGAGTCCAGAAGCTCGTGTGCTCTGTCTACAGGTCATATTCTGTCACTTCAAGGCTGAATAAAACCTGCATGCATAGCAGGATACATCACTTTTAATAAGACTATTCACAGAGAAAGGGACCACTCAAAGTTCACCACATCTGACCATAAGCAGATACATGGCACAGGCTCAAGCAGGGTATTTTATAAAACCCTTTTATGCTTTCGTATAACACTGCATTGAGTTCTGAATTATTCTTTTCGTCTCTTTTGCTCTCAGAATCCATACAAAAGTGATTACTTCAGTCATTTTTCAATATTACTTTCATTCCTGGAAAATGCATTTTCAAAAGTTATTTATTTTTCACAGCATGTCATGTTGTTATATTATACTAGTTAAAATAAAACCACTGTAGGCTTCGGCATGCATTTATGTTTCTCTTCCAATGGTATGATGTAGGATTTGCAGTTTTTATGCTGAATGTATTCTACATATTACATTATCAATCCTTTATCTTAGGTTTGGTGTAGATTTAAAAAACAAGCTGTTAAATCAAGTTCCTAAAGTAATTGAGCTATAAAACTGCCTTCTTATTTATAATCACCATTTCCCTCCGAAAAGGAGTTTTTAAAGATCAGCTGTGGTTTCTGTTAAGCAATTTTTTTAAAGCAACTTTATGCCACTGATTCCACTTAAAACCTAATTAAAGTAGTGGAGAAAAGGTATGTTTCCTCCATGGAGACAGTGAACTGGCTTTATCAGCACATGGCAGGCTGGAGCTGCCCCTCAGCCCTGGGAGCTGGGTGAGCACCTTCTTAGCCCAAGGGCCAAACTGGGGCACAGCCTGAGTGTCTGCTCACCTCTCATCCCTGCCCCAAAATTCACCTTAGGAACCATTTTCCAAAGGTTTAACTCTGTTGGTGTTTCTTAACACCTAATTCTGGGTAATGCTGGAATGCAGAACGTTATTTCTGAGCGGGAAAGAGGCTGAAACAGGAGTTATTTAAAGATGAATCCTTGGCTTGCCCAGCTGGTGGCCAGCAGTGACCATCCTGCCATTCCTAAGCAGCAACAATTCTTTGCAACAATTCAGTTAAACATCAGGAAAGTGGCTGTGTTTATCCAGTTATTTGCAAAAAAACCCTAAAAATCTCTGTCTCCATAGGGAGCTACCTCAAGTAACACAGCATGGATGCCAAAGCACAGACTTTCCAGCACTGGGGACACAGCAGGAGCTTGGGGACTCCTTGTCCCCCCGTGAGGTCACTGCCCACTGCTCTGCTGGGACACGCTGCCACAGTGAGAAAAGCTTGGTTCCTGCTGCCCACAACCACAAAACCAGTGGAAATCCCATGTCCTCAGCACTGTGATTCCTTCAGAATGGGCAAAAAGGGAGAAACACAGCTGGAAGTGCAGGGAAATACCAGAAGTGGGTCATCCAGCCCAAAGGTGGATGACAGAGGGACGAGACTCAGCGTTATTGGAGCAGCGGGAGCAACAGGGTGGGTTTGAGGCAGCTGAGGGTCCCACATCCCTCTGTCCTGACACACCGTACAGGCTGCAATCCTGCTCCAAGCTTGTGTCCCTCCTGCAGCCAAAATCTCTGCATAAGCTGCCCATCCCTCTGTGACCCCCCACACAAAGGATGCCCCGCACCATCGATGAAACCCATGTGTGCTATAAAGCCTCATCCTCCCCAAAAGCCACGTTATCAGACACCAGAGCATCTGGATGCCTTTAGAAAAACTGCTCTCCTTGCAGTGCAGCTGAATTAGGGGCAGGGAAAAAAAAAGTAAAGAGGTTAAATATTTAATAAAGAGTTCCACAAAAACTCCAAGAGCAGCTCTGAAATGCCTCCCCACTCCACACCCACGGAGGTGGCCGGGAAATGGCTGAGGGCCAGATGACAGGGGACTTTTTTTCTGAAATAGCTCTGGCAGAGGCCTATCAGGAAATCTTTCAGAATTGCTTTAATCTTTCATTTTAGTTTGGTCTCTGGCCACACAAGTGCGTCCAGCCCTCAGAGACCCCGGAGGTCACTATCTGTGAGTTTTTAAAAACAGGAAAGCCATTACAGAAAAATCAGAAGAGCAAGGGAAAGAAGTCCTTGCTGCAAATATGTACATTTTTAATACAACAGAACGGTAGTTACATTTTTTTGTTCTGCTATTGCTTTTAACTAAAAAGGAAGGGAACCTGGAATGTTATAAACACCTCGTAGTTTTTAGCTCTCTGCCAAAGAATTTATCCATTAAATACAACATGAACTATAAATCTGAATTTCAGCTCCTGCTCACAGCATATGAATCTATTCTCCCCTTTGATATGTATTTGAAGTTCTCATTGGCACTAATGGGAGTTACAAGTGCTTATTATGGGATAACTAGACCTCTTGGTGTGAGTATATACATTAGACAGACAGCTCTGCTTAAGTTTATAGGAAAAAAAAAAAAAAAAGGAAAGGAGATACCAGTGGAGAGAGAAAAATCTGTTATGGGTGTTGTACAAACAAAAGTACCATTCTGTGCATTTTTGATCAGCAGGAGGCTTGGAAAAAAAAAGTCATGGACAAGCGTTCAACTGCATCCACATAACTCATCCTTCCTGCACACAGGGACACGTGTGAAGATGTGCACCAGCACATCTGTACTCGTGAGGTAGAGTCTTCACTCAGTCATCCCAAATTTCAGTGCCAGTCCCAGCCTCAGCTCGTGCAAATCAGCTCAGCTCCAGCATTCCCCCTTGAAGTGCCCAATTTACACCAGCTGAGCGGGTGACACGGGGTCTGTGGGAGTGCTGGAAGTCCTGGGTCTCTCCTACAGGCTCTGTGTGAAGTAGCTGCTGCTCTGAATGCTAATGGGTGTGGGAGCGCAGAGCACTGGTATCGGGGAGTTATTTCTTTTATGGGAACATTTCCTTAGATGTGTATTTCATTTTTTAGCTTTCCAGCTAGAGGTGTTCCCAGGGACAGCAAATAGAGAGGGAGAGTCATGTTAAATTCATAAACATAATCTGTAAAAGTAAGAGAACGTGTAAGGATGTGGTAGGTTGAGCCTGGGTGCCCACCAAAGCTGCTCTATCCCTCCCC
>VZUA01003704.1:271-10554 GCA_013401035.1 Horornis vulcanius | reverse complement strand
TTGATATTATCCAAATTTAAAGAAATCTGAAGTTTTAAATAACAGGGAGGACAAATTGTGCTTTCAGAGAAAGGGATTTGGGACTCCTGCTTGAACAGATGTTAAGAATGTTTCTGAGTGTGCTAGACTCATTTACGAGTCTCTTTCACACATTTGAATCTTGGGGACATCAGCAGTTTGTTCAATATTTTCAGCCTCCATCCTAAATGCCACACTGGGAAATGAGAGGAGGGGGAAGAAAAAAAAAAGAGAGAAAAAGAAAGAAAAAAGAAAAAAAACCACACACACACAGAGCTAATCTTCCATCAGTGTGACAAACTGCAAGCAAGAATCACAGCAGAATAGTCAAGCCAGACAGTTGGTAAGATATAATCAGGCTGGAAAAATAGTGCAAGATGATTTTAACAGACAGATGAAAGTAGTCACCTTCTGGACTGTGCTCCTGGGGCGAGTTTGCAAACATAAGGTTCTCCCTTCCGAGGGAGGATGGAAGTGTCACTGTCTCAGCACTGCTGAGGCTGTCTGTGGTCTCTGCAGACATGACGTAAAGAGCAGCCTGAGCAGCACCTCCAGCACTGATTCTCCTTTCTCCCAGCAGATTTCAGTCACCTTTAGCAATGCACTCAGGGTTCCTGGGCTGGAGATGCAGCAGGAAGAGAAAGCAGCCTTTTATACCAAGTTAATAGAAGACACAGAAGCGTGGGGGCTCAGCTGTGTTCAGAACAGAGTGATACAAAAAAAAAATTAATGACAGGGCACCAGTTTTGAATCAAAAGAATGTTTTGCTTTGGCAGATGATAAAACTCAGCCACTTGAGTCTCTCCAAAGCCCACTGATGGGCACAACTCTAAGAATGGACTAGCCAAGCAATAAGAAGGCTTTCCTCTTGTTAAAATACCAAAAGGAAGGAAGAGAGGTCTCTGTGGAGGCTATGGTTTTGCAAGACTCAGTTTCTCTCCTGTTCAGCTTTTCCTTTGTCCATTATTGATGCAAGCAGTTAGACTTGTAAAGGGTTTAATATTAGCAGTTATTATGGAATTCCTCATCAGATTACTATAGATCCCAAAAGACCTGCTGCACTTCGTTGTTTCCACTGAGCAGACCACAAGCCATCAGCATTATCTGAGTCTCTTAATGCTTTTCAGGGTTCTGTGCCTCAGCAGAAAGATCAGAAAGATAGTCAGAAAGCCCAAGTACCATTTTTGTTCCAGGCAGCCACCGACCTGCCATATGCTTTTGAAAAGTCACTTCCCTCATCCTTGCTTTGTTCCCCTTCTCCTACTCAGTGTG
This sequence comes from Horornis vulcanius, assembly GCA_013401035.1. Classification (NCBI taxonomy): domain Eukaryota; kingdom Metazoa; phylum Chordata; class Aves; order Passeriformes; family Scotocercidae; genus Horornis; species Horornis vulcanius. Next base: position 9,264 of record VZUA01003704.1, on the reverse strand, counting down.
TTTTGTTTCTAGAATAAGGTTTCCTGGGGTAGGTATTTCTCCACCCATGTTCCTCTAGAAATGACAGTTTAACTTTGCTTCTGTACTGAGCTACTGAAGAATCATTTTTGTCAAGCATCCTTCTTTCCTCTCCTTCTGTTATAAATCCTTCTGGTTTATACTAGAACACTAATAAAAGTCTCCTACCACTGCTAATTTCAGAAGGCTGAAGCTGTTGCACAAAAGGGACACTATCAGATAATTTGCTCTCCCTCCTACATTGACAAAATATAACACCAGTTTTATTTGTGTGTGATTTCCTGTTTTCAGCTGGAAGCATTTCACCAAATTTAAAACACATACCAAAAGAACTTCAACAAATATTTTTGTTTGGGTAGAAGGTTTCTTGTCCCTGGTGATTTTCCATCCTACTTTGAGGGCCAGCCCTTGAGCAGTATATTATCAGTGACAAGGCACAGTGGTTGTGGATAATGGGGCCAATTTTGCTCTCAGGCAACCCCAGTGACTTCATTGTCTGGTCTATCTGATGAGAGGGTAGAGGCTGGTAGAATGACTCATCAAGAAAAAAAAAAGAAATGGGAAAAAGGCAGCCAAGTAAAGACACAAGACTGTCTCCTAAGAATAATTTAAATAGTAAGATAGCTTCAAAATGCAGCAAGGAGCTAGAAATCTCTGCAGAATGGGGTTCAACAAAGAGCTGTGATGCTGTGATCCACAGTGAGCAGCCGAGGGTTATTTAGATTTGGCTTTTTTGTTTGTTTTGGTGGAGGAGGTGTGAGTCTCTTTTTGGCTTTTCTTTCAATAAAGGCAGTCTCTTATTTCTTGTTCCCAAAGATCCAGTTTCATCTGAGCACCCAGGCCAAGAAAAGGGAGTTGCATTTCGCCCCTTTCTGTGCATGTTAACTTGGGGCAATAGCGAATCCTCACAGTCACTGCCTTTATTAGATCCAAGCTTTTCGATTTCTGCTTCATGACCAGCAGGGGAGAGGGGGATTCTGCCCCTCTGCCCTGCTCAGGTGAGGCCCCACCTGCAGAGCCGCCCCAGCCCTGGGCTCAGCACAAGGAGGACCTGGAGCTGCTCTAGAGAGCCCAGAGGAGGCTCCAGGATGAGCAGAGGGATGGAGCTGCTCTGCTGTGAGGAAAGGCTGGGAGAGCTGGCGTTGTTCACCTGGAGAGGAGAAGCTTTGGGGTGACGTCATTGTGACCTTCCAGCACCTGAAGGAGCCAACAAGAAAGATGGAGAGAAACAATTTCCAAGGGCCTGGCATGAAAAGACAATGGGGAATAGCTTCAAACTGAAAGTGAGGAGGTTTAGGCTCAATATAAGGGAGAAATTCTTCCCTGTGAGGGTGCTGAGGCCCTGGCACAGGTGCCCAGAGAAGCTGTGGCTGCCCCAGCCCTGGAAGTGTCCAAGGCCAGGCTGGACAGGGCTTGGAGCACCCTGGGATAGTGGAAGGTGTCTCTTCCCAGGGCAAGTGGAACAAGATGGGCTTCAAGGTCCTTTTCAACCCAAACCATTCCATGATTCTATATAATGAGTCTATTCTATTATTACTTCATTCTCAGGAAACAGAAGGCCCCAAACAAGGTCAGGATCCCTCCTGCAAAGCACTCTGCAAGCCTCTGCTGGGAGAGAGCCCTGGTTCTTAAAGCATTTAAATAGATACATCAATGAAACTGAGAGAAATAAAGTGGCTCACAGCCAAATTAGATGAGCAAGACATTTAAATTCCCAGTGCTCGGAGTCTCCTGCCCAGTGGATTTGGTTCCAGCTCCTCCATCAAGGGTACGAGGCAACCTGGTGGGAGAAGCAGCCCAGGATAAACTATTCTGCCTGCCTTTAAAAACATTTTAAAATGTCTTTAGCCAGAGCTGGCTGGGAGTTGTCTGGTCACTAGGATCAGCAAAAAAACTTAGGGAGAAAAGCTGCAATATTTTCCCCTGAGACTGGGAAAAATTCTGCAAGTCTTTCGTTTTCTCAGCTCATCCCACTGCATCTATTTACTCAGCTCAGGAAGATTTGAAGGAACATGAGTAAAGGACTGGAAAATTACACTGAAAAAGAATCAGAGTAATTAAGCATCAGGAGAGCCAACACCACAAGAAACAACAACAAAAAAGGAAAAATACTTGTGGGTACTTAGACTGATTCTAATTAATGTTTCAGTTTCTGAAAAACATTCCCAAGCTAAAAGTTTGTAATGTTACCTCAGGCCCACTTAAAATTTTTACAGTACCTTTATAAAATCCTAAAAATAAAGATTTTTAATGGGATTAGGAGTCACAACAGAGACAACACTACTGAAAAAGATCGAAGACAGAACATTCATAGTCTCAAAGTATCTGAGGAGTCGTGCTCTAATGTACAAGATGCTTGAGAACATACTGCTGGTATTCTGGAGTTATTTAGATAATGTTCCGATTGTGGCTTGAAGTCAGTAATAACAAGCCATATGTTCACTTTTTCTGAAAAATTATTCTTTATTAATTCTATCAATAGTTACCCCATGAATTTTAAGGCGAAAGCATCTAATTTGTGCCTATGGCATTTGAATAAATTCCAGTTTACTTTAAAGGTCAGATACTACTATAAGGTCTCTTCAGAAGATTTCTCACTATAAATCTATTGGATACATCTCCAAACTTTATTCCATTTATTATTTTATGTACCAGTAATAGATACATAAATCTGCCTTGATTTAATTTGAACAGAGATTTCCCTCTACAGAATACGCCTCAAAAAGAAGAGAAAATACTACATGAAATCCACAGCTCCTGCCAACCCAAACCCTTATCCATTGGTTTTAGATGGAGTATCTCAATTAATGAAGCTGGAAGTCTAGCTGTCCATTACCTTGGCTTTCATATGCAGATAAAATCATCCTAAAGGATAAAGAGAATCTATCCTAACACCTGGGAACCCAAGCACCTGGACTGGCTTTGGCCGTATTGCCGGCTTGGGTACCTAAAACCACAATAGCCCATGCAGGGGATTTTACTATGTCTCCTTCCACCCAATTTATGTTGAGAGTGGACCAGGTTAAGTGGTTTGACATATTTTATCTCATCCTCAAACCAGAATTCTACTACAGAGAAGTACATTCAGTTTGAAACTCAGTTCTTTCATTTAGAACAAAACCTAACAACAACAAAAAAAATCCCAAATAAAAAGGCAGCACTCAGTAATAATCTCTCTCTAATCATCAAGGACACTTACTGTTTGAAAAATCTTGCATACCCAAAGTAATGATCCATGTAGGACAGAAACCCCAATGTTCTCAGCACAGTAAAAGACAATGCTTAACAAATAATAATAGCTATTACTAAGTCTTATGCACCACTGCACTTTCTAATACTGCCTTGAAGTGAAAAGGACACGATGATGTGATAAGAAAAGCTGTTCTCAGGCTATTTCCCTCTCTAATGGAATCCCCAGAATCCAGAAATATCAGACAAAACCTTGTTTGGGGATATTTCCTACTTGTTTCTCACTAAATTAATTTAAAATTTATTTCAGAGACGCCACCCCTCACATTAATCTGACTCACAGAGTACACCGTGTGCCAAGCAGGATTGACACACTGGAGATTCCCCTTCATTCCGAATCTCCAAGGACAAGGGTAGTGAGGCAACCTGGGGAAACCACAGCTTTGTTCATTATTTTGGCAGCCAGGTATCACAGGCACACAAGACTTCATTATTTACAGGACAGCAAAGAGATTTCATTCAGCAGGAAAATGAAAATCCTCCCAAAGCATTCAGGATGCAGGAAAAGCGAGTGCACGTGTTCTACCAGCACAGACTTTTGGTTATTGGATTATTGGGACCGTCTCACAGATTGGGGGAGTGTTGCAAAATCTGGCTCAGCTCCTCCTGAAAGCAGCAGGTACCACAGTGCTGTGTTCCCTAACAGGGAGCAGCCTGGCCCTGGGGAGGAGCAGGGAATGTCCTGTGGCTGCTCAGACTTAACTGCTTCCCGCATGGACACACAGACACGGCCGGACAGGCAGCAGAGGGGCAGCAATTGCCGGGATCACAGTGACACAGTCACAGGGGCAGACACGGCACTCACAAGTGACAGTGACAGCGACAGTGACAATGACAGTGACAGTAACAAGGGCCGAGCGCGGAGGATGGAATCCTAGAGCCACGCGCTCGGCAGCACACGGGAGCAGGGTGCACATTAGCTTCAAGGTCAAATAAACATCATAAAACATTGCCTAAGCTGTCAATTAAAGAACAAACAAGCTCGTCGTAATTATATAAGATAATTGTTATCTGCTGGGTGTTAATTAGATACATTTTATCAGAGCTGTTGTCACTGAATGGAGAGTAAAACTGGTCAAAGTTATTTTTTTGATTGAAATTATTTCATAACTAGTTTTGTTCTTCCTTCAGATGAGACTAACATCTTGTTTTCCCTGGGTATGTTTTCTTAACTGTACTCCTAAGAAGCTTTAAATTTTCAAAATAAAATTACATTACTGTGAAACTAAGCTTAGCAAAGAAAGGCATATGCAAAGAAAGATATATAAAGAAAAATTCTAAGCAGTATTCTCACTTTAAAATAGAAATAAAATTAATTTTCCCTGTACAGTTTCAAAAAATAAAACATCCCATTTAATTAATTCTAATTTGAATGAAAATCACCACACACTCCAAATGATAAATAAGGACTGAAATGCCTGAGAGATCAGTGTGCAGGTATTGAGCAATGCAGGGGTAGATGTGGCCCTGTATCCAAGGCAAACACTTTCCTGGAGGGTTTCTCGCTGCAGGAGAGGCTTTGGATAATGCAAGTGAGGCACACAGGATGATCTGCAGTCCTGCACACAAAGACTGCAGCCTCCCAGCACCCACTCCTTCCCCTGAAAGCAAAGATGTGGAACCACCTCAGGGGCACAAGGATGGAGTAAATGCTGGAAAACACACACGTGTGGAAGTTCTGATCGAAGTCTGATTCATAAAGTATCAGGTTGAAATAAAAGTAAAGGAAGAAAGAGACGAAGAACCTTGGAGAGTCACACATTGGCTTCCCCCATTACAGCAAGCCTCCTTCCATGCCTAATTCCTTTCCATCCTCAAAATTCACTGTTTATCTCTCCAGGAAACATTTACCCTAATGTATCACTTTCTGGTGAGAAAAGACAAATGTCCAATATTTATTCAATCAATAGAAATATCTAAACTTTCAGCCATCAGGGCAGGGGCCTTTTGTTCTCTATTTGTACATCACCAAATATAACAGGAAATTCCCGACACTATTGTGTGGAGCAGCAGCAATAAAAAGGAGGGTCAGTAGGCCAGCAGAAATACCAACCTGCTTAATTTCAGGATTGATTCATTATGAAGATAACCAACATTTATTTCATAAGATAAAGAGCTTGATATAATTTGTATTGGTTTTAGTAAGAAAATACCAGAATTTTTTGAGGAGAACAGTGGTACAAAGGTTTACCACACACAGCCTAAAATAGTGTGAGAAAGGAACTGACTTCAGCTTGAATAATAGTCATTAACTCAAAACACTGGAAAATGCATTCCTTGTAAGAACAGAGCCACTGGAACCTTGCCCAGTCCTAAACAAAGAGTAGCAGTTCACAGCTGTAGGGGACATACTGTGGATATACACTAAGCTAAGGTTTAAAATATACTTGTGGTCTGCAGCAAACCTGGGGATTCCAGGGGCTGTTGTGAAATGACATTTCAGGTTGCCTTCATTTCTCTGGAGTTCTTTTATCATCTCTGCTTAAGTTACTGAGCAGTCGCATGGTTCAGCTTTATATTGAAAAAAATTAGGAATTATAGGAAAAATTAGGAAGGTCTTCCAGAGCTATATATGCATGGAAGAGTATGTGCACTCACAGACTATTTCAAGCAACAGGGAGCATTTTCATGGCAAAGGTGTTGTGGACAAATTCCAAAAAGTGCTCCTCCAATGCAGTAACAAAGTTCAACGTGACTCATGTGTGCATGTAATTGATATTATTAACACAAACAGAAAATTTGAGGTCACTACTGGCAAGCAGTATAAAAATCAGGTTTGTTTTCTATGAACACTGAAAAGGAATTACAAGAAAGGAAAACTGAACAAAGATCAAGTTAAATATTTAATATATACATGTATATTTAATATTCATCTAACAATGCCTCATTCATAGCTTAAGAAACCCAAATGTATCACAGGTTGAAGACATTTCCTCTTGTTTCACCAGCTAAACATTATTATACAATGTCCTTTTTTCCTTCCTTCCTTCACTAAATGTCAGTTATTGGTAGCAGCAGATACAGCTCATACTCAAGTGAAGAGCTGAGACCTTTCCTATCTACAGAGTTAAACGAACTCAGAAAAACTGGATAAGAACTTGGAGTAGAGACTATAAATCCTTTGAACTGTGCAGAACCAGACCCAAAGCTTAAGTGAAGCTAATGGCATGATCCAAAGATTATTGAAAGCAATGAGAACCTTTCTCCTGCTGGATATTGAGAGATTTTGCATCAGCAAGATGAGAAGCAGCCAGACATTCAGATTAAAAAACTAATCTGGAGAGCAGACAGCAGAGGAGGGGACAGAAATAACAGCCAGCAGAGCCTGTTACCTTTCCAGATTCTTTACAAGTTTGGTCTAAAACAGAATTGCTCCTTCACACTTGGGCTTCTTGCCAAAGGAGATTTTCAAAGCTATTTGAGATAAGAGGCAGCAGGCATCTGTCACAGGGTACCTGGATCTGCCCTGGGATGAGTCACCGCTAACGAGGCTGAGCGCGGTCACTGAGGGAGGTGCCACAGGAATGGAGGAAGCCAAAGCTATCACTGATGACTCTGCCTCCCTTTCTCCCTTCCCTTCCTGCTTCTGGTGGTCCAGTCTTCCAAAAGAGTAATACTGAAAAATGCCCTTTCTCCAGAAATGGCCATGTTTGGTACAGAAACATCTCTCACTGTCAGGCAACACTCCTCCCGTGAAAGCCACCGAGCCCCGCAAAAGGCAGCTGAAGGGCTCCTACCTTCTCCACAGAGAATGGCACATTCCGGGGACATGGGTGGACTCTCTCAGGAGAGTATTTTGTGTGTGAAAAATACTTTGAGAGCCAATCTGGAAGACACTCTGCATTTTTATATCACTGTTGGAACAATGCAGGCAACTGAATTAAATTCTTTATAGCAGGGGACCCTAAGGTGTTTTAGCAGCAAGAGTTTCTTGCCTTTTTCTCCTCCTGTTTAAAACCCCTGACTTAAATGCCATCTCTTTGACCCACTCAAGAAAAGATCAGTTGTTCTGCTGTCCTAAAAATACACCTATGTACCAGATTTCTGGAAATTCTGTAATTTCAGACCAGAAACACAGGAACATGCAACAACAGAAACCAACACTCGAGCTCCAGAGCTCACTTGGAGACCCTGACATTTACAGAAGGAGGAAGATGCAGCTCTAACCACCAGTTTTGAAGGCAGCATCAGGGAAATCAGACATAGGATGCCATCTTAGCACTGCACATACTGCAATGATGAAAAAATCACCTATTTAGTGCTGATGGAAACCTTTGCAACCTAAACAGTATAAATGTTGCAGGGTCTCTGCTAATTCAACAGCAGCAAATCTTTCACATGTCTGTGACACACACAGGATATCAAAGAGATGCTGTGAGTGGAAATGTGAGTTATCATTTTCCTGCACTGGGCTTGGAGTACCTCCACTGTCCTGCTGCTCCAGTTGAATTTCTCCTTTCTCAGTAGCTGGTGAGCTCCTAGGAGAGCAGCTCCAGTGCCTGTCTTTAGGGAAATGAAACCCAATGTTTTGGTATCAAACCCAGCCAGGCTGGGACAGGTACAGAGCACCTCGAGGACAGCAGAGAGGAGATCTGGAGAGTGTCACACCCAGCCCCTGCTTCCCTGGTTGGTGAATAAAACCCAGCAATGGTTAACAAATGATGTAAGGGTTATTCTTGTCTCCTGAAAGTGGGATTGTTGCAGGTTAAGTTTTACATGTAACATTTCAGTCCACCTGTGCAGCGCTGTTAATTTTTTTCCATTGGATGTTTAACATAACACCTACCTCATGCTCCACTAATTATGATTTCATTCACGTCATTGCCTTCCTATTCATCATCACTGGTGGGCATTAATGTAGTCTTTAGCATGGCCATGCTGTAATTAGGTAATTGCTGGTATTTTGGAATGCTACTGGAGGTCTTCCCCACACAGAACTTATTTTTGTTGCAGGACAATGGCAGTGACCTGGCTGATGATAAGGTGACTAAGCCTCTTTACAGTTTACAGGCTAAGTTTACAGATTTAATTGAACATTTGTACAAAAGACTAGAATTCAGTGCATTGTACAATAGATATTGTTTAGTCTAGTGCACTGATTTATGCTCAAGTGGGATAAAAATCTACATGTCGTCTTCTCTATTAGAGTTTCTGAAATACTGCCAAGAACTACTTCTTGGAATAAAAATGAACATTTGTTCTCATGTTTGCAATTTTTTTTATTCCTTTCACTAGCAAATCATCTGGCTATTTTATTTAATTCTTTGTTCTATTTTTAGGAACATTGACAGAAAATTCAAATCATGTAAATATTTCTCCAACTCTTCTCCTCATTATATTTGCTTTGGGAATGATTTGTCTTATTGTCTTTATGGCTCTTTCTCCATTTCTTCATAAAAGCTACAATTAAGCAGGCCCAGAATAATAAAAAAGGCAAGAAACCAAACCAAAGGGCCCATATGGCTAAAATTGAAAACTGAATGCCATAAACCAGGCGAATGTGAAGAGCTCCCGACCAGACCAGTGATTTCAGTACATTTGCATGAAGAATATACCAAACAATCCAGCAGAGAAAAAACTAAGAAAATCCAGTCGTGGGAAATACAAAAGCAGAAAAGGGATAAAGCTTTTGAATAAAGAATTTAATACACCCAGTTCATCCAGTTCTGCTCCCTCTTCCTTATCCAGAACCAAGGCCCATTCAGATATTCTGAATACAAAATGGA
>VZUA01003702.1:0-11620 GCA_013401035.1 Horornis vulcanius | reverse complement strand
TATTATTATTATTTCTGTTATTCACATTTTTTTAAATATAAAAAAAATCTCTTTCTGGTTTTGCTTTTTGAGGCAGTGAGGAAGAAAGGCATTGAACAAACACATGGCATTAAAGTAATAAAATATCAAGTGAATTTCCTCTATATTTTAAGCTTATTTTTTTTTTTTACTTTGGTCACACACAGCTAAGAAGCATTTAAAGTGATGCAAATTATTAAAAAGGGTTATTACACAAACCACAGCTTCATCTGCCACTCTTCCATCAGACAATCATTTTTCCTCCTCAACCACCACTTTCAAGTTCTATAGCTTAGTGTAAACAATTTCTTTTTTCTCTGGAGGGCATGAAGATAAACCATGTATGAATCAATACATGAATGAATCAGCTTCTGGTCTAGCTTACTGATGTATTCATCATTTATATCCTTGCATAATTTACAGAAATTGAAACTGTAGCTGGGCTTTGCATTCAGCAGAATGTGGCTTGTTTACACAGTCCAATAGAGTTCCATGTTTCAAAAAAGCTAATTTGTAAGGGTTGCTCAAGCAGGATGAAAATTCCTAAAGCTTTGTGCTAAACAGATGCAGTTAAGAACCAAAGTACCCCAGTACTTCAAGACAAAGTCTGGTAAGATCACAAGCCTCTTGGCTTCACTACATGGTCTGACATAATTCAAAGGGAGTTTTGGCTCCAGGTTCCTGTGAGACACTGAGAGACCTCCCATATTCAGCTGTTCCACAGCTCCTGGGGTTATCCCTCAGATAGCCAGGATTAGCCACTGCTGCCTAAGTAGCTGACTTTGGATCCTAAACTCGATTATCCTGTCACCAGCCTTAAAGAGAACAAGATTNCTATATTTTAAGCTTATTTTTTTTTTTTACTTTGGTCACACACAGCTAAGAAGCATTTAAAGTGATGCAAATTATTAAAAAGGGTTATTACACAAACCACAGCTTCATCTGCCACTCTTCCATCAGACAATCATTTTTCCTCCTCAACCACCACTTTCAAGTTCTATAGCTTAGTGTAAACAATTTCTTTTTTCTCTGGAGGGCATGAAGATAAACCATGTATGAATCAATACATGAATGAATCAGCTTCTGGTCTAGCTTACTGATGTATTCATCATTTATATCCTTGCATAATTTACAGAAATTGAAACTGTAGCTGGGCTTTGCATTCAGCAGAATGTGGCTTGTTTACACAGTCCAATAGAGTTCCATGTTTCAAAAAAGCTAATTTGTAAGGGTTGCTCAAGCAGGATGAAAATTCCTAAAGCTTTGTGCTAAACAGATGCAGTTAAGAACCAAAGTACCCCAGTACTTCAAGACAAAGTCTGGTAAGATCACAAGCCTCTTGGCTTCACTACATGGTCTGACATAATTCAAAGGGAGTTTTGGCTCCAGGTTCCTGTGAGACACTGAGAGACCTCCCATATTCAGCTGTTCCACAGCTCCTGGGGTTATCCCTCAGATAGCCAGGATTAGCCACTGCTGCCTAAGTAGCTGACTTTGGATCCTAAACTCGATTATCCTGTCACCAGCCTTAAAGAGAACAAGATTTGATGGCACAAAATCAGTCACAGTAACTATTCCGAATATTTTTTGAAAACTCCCTTATTACCTTTTCCTTTCTGTATCCTCTCTTGACAGGTATCACAGGCACAAGGACTAATGGGAACACAATGTCTGCCAGATTCCTCCAGAGAGCTCCTCAGGGAATGGTATTCTTCCTCCATTCACTCCCTCACAAATACACCCTATGGTTCTCCCAAGCACCAGTGGAAACAAGGGGCCATTACAGACTACCTGCCTCCACAGTCTGTTTTATTTTGGATTTCACTGGCCTTTGGTGGACAACCCTGTTTCTATCGCCTCTCTTGGTTGCACTCTCCCAGGGATATATCTTTTATATTCTGAATTTTAAAAGATTCCAGGGAAGAATTTATTCTTCTCTAGAGTATTTGTTTGAAGTACTCAGATTTAGCAGTCACAATTACAAAACAGTAGAAGCCTATTAGTAAAGAAAGGCTTTTCTGGATTGGAAGGATATTTTCACTTTGATTGTGACTGTCAAAGGGGATTTCACAGCTATCCACATTATATCTTACCTATCCAGCTGACATCAGAGCAACCTTTGCTGCTTGAGTAAAAGGAGACTCGGGGAGATACATTATTCAGTTTTGTATGGTGAAGGAACAGAAAATGTATTTTCAGAAGCAGTCTAGAACTCCACATTTAATAACATCTGTATTTAAAAAGAAACACTGGAGCATGGCCTTAATGAATTATTGTCATTTCCTAAAGGCACAGATTAAATGCTTGGTTCTGTGAAAGTCAGAAATCTCAAAACAGCCGTGTCCCATTAACACAGCACATCAAACATCATGGGCTGATTTTTAGTTCAGCTGAAGGCTGAGGATTTACATCACTGACAACAGCCACGCATATGGTCATATACAGTCAGGAAATGAATAACTCTGCTTGAACGAAAGTGAGCAAGGGCGCAATAAAAACATATCCTGCAAAGGGATCTGCAAAGGGAAATGGGAGGAAAGCTGAGCTCACATGAGAATAACAAAGCCTGAATCACTCTAGACCCCATTCCTCTGCAAAACACAGAACAGGAAAGGGCCTGAAGCTCAAAATATTACCAGGGAAATGTTTCCAGGCCAGTAACTCAGCTTGCATGACAGGCTGTACCCAGGGTGCCAAGAGGGCACTGAAAGGTCCTCCTTCTTCTGAGAAGCCTGACTTCTGAGCAGAGCCCAGTCCTGGAGTTCAGGATGCTGAGGAATATGTTTGGCTTGTCACTGATGAATAGGTTTTGCTTGTCAGTCACCCAAATGGCAATGGTAACTAAGTGTCAAGACTGCTTGCTCTATATCTGCTTGTGAAGTAAGAAACTGCATATTTTATTTGGCTATGTCAAGCACGGTTTTAATAATTGTTTCTGTAACCACAGATGGATTTTGGAAGCAGTTAAACAACAACCATGCACAGACAGTCTGGGAGACAGTACAAGAGTGTGCACTCTTTTGGTATTTCTGATATTCCCAAAGAGAAACAAACAGAAGTAAAAAAATGGTGTGAGTCCTTTATAATACACTATAATGCAGTGAGAAGAAGCATAAATTCTGGTTTGGTTTGGTGCATGTCATGTGATGCTTTGCCCTCAGTGACTTCACTCTGTCATCTCAGGCAGAGAGAAACTCCATTAACCTGCCTGGAAAGTGTGTTTCCAGAAAGGAAGTAGTACCAGTCAGTCACTAAGGGGTTGAAAAGAAAATATACCTACTCTTGCTTAAAAATTAAACAGCTTCTCATTGTGACACTTTGGTGACTTCAGTGTTTCAATGTTTAGAGTATCTGGTGATAACATGAGCATGCCCCACCTGTTTGCAGGGAGATGTTTGTGTTGTACAGACATATGCCTTGTACAGGCATATCTTTGGCCACCTACTTTCTTGCATTGCCTGGTTAGTATTTTGTTGATTTTTTTGCGTAATCAGCATATGCATTCATACAGTAACTAAAATCAGAAATATTTTATTGTGTGGATATCTGCACTGAGTTTTGACACCTGACCTAGGCAGTGAACATCCTTCATTTGTAAATTTTGTGAACTGGAAGCAGAATTATTTTAAAGTAATTAGCCATCACAGATGAGAACTAAATCAGATGACAATCAAGTGAAATTAAAAATATATTTTTTCTCTCAGACTGCATGAAATGGCAAGTAACTTCAGTGTGTTTGACAGAGTACTCCACTTCCTCTTCTGAATATTTGTGTGAAAAAAAGTACATTTTGTATTGATGCAGCTATATGACATCTAAAAATAAATACCTTGTGATCTCACCTTCACCCAGAAGTAAATGAGAGCAAAGCTAAACTTGCATCTTCAGAGGAGTGTAGATGGATGCTGAAGGTATGCAGACAAAAGAGATGCCTGGGCTGCTTGGGCTAATGGTGATACTTGCAGCACCAATTCAAAGTGCTCTGAAGTCAATAACCACATAATTGGCCTTGATGCACTTCAAACCTTTGGTTCCAGTGACAGAAGTAAGAATTTGCTTAAATTGATCTGAGAATTTCATTTTGCACTTGAATTTCAGTAACACAAACTATGTAATCTATGCATTATTTAGGTTATCATAATTTCTTTGTTGGCAGTTGAGGAAGGTTTGTTCCTCAGATGTAGATGCGATGTATACTTGTATATTTTTGTTAAAGAAATCGGATGTCAGAGTAGAATTAAGTGCTTGAAGTCTGCTGACAGTAAAAGACAAATGGAGGCAAGACACAGTTCACACTGCAGCAAAACCAGTCTGGGCATATGAAAAGTTTTTATTATACCTGTTCAAGAAGAAGTCCTTGAAGTAATTTTCAAGAAGCTGAGCCTCACAGATAAATTATTGGCTCACACTATTCCAGCTTTCTTTGGGACCCTAGATAACTATGTTAAACAAACATTTGTTTTTCATATTTGGAGTTACCCTTTTTTGTGTGTCACCACTCTTGTTGGGTGACCCTACCTGCTGATCCTAACTGCCAGCCCCCACCAGGACATGGTGTTTCTCAGCTTGGAGCTTTGCTTGCAGAATCTGGAAACAAGGGAACAACCAGTCTGAGCCATGAAACATCTCTGCACTGCTACTCAGGGCCACACTGCAACAGGGACCCTCTGCCAGCCACGGGTCTGCTGACTCCACACAGCCTCTGTCTTCACAAGGAGTGCATGGGGGCTGCCCAGGTACCCCTGAGCTGCACACAGGTAGGGCTCCTGGGCCAGCCAGAACTCCAACCCCCCACAGTCCAAATGGTGCTGGCAGTTCCCCAAGGTGGCCGTAACCAAAGTCACAGATGCAGGAAGGACCAGCCTCCCACAGCATCTCCCTGCTGTGGGCAATGGTGCCTACAGCATTTCCCACACTCTGTGGTGGGTACAGCAGACAGTGGTTGTCTGATCTAGCCTTTCTGACCTTGCAGCAATGAGGATATGGAGCAGTCACATGGCCACGCCATTGGAAAAGAGGCTTAAAATCTACTCCCAACTGTTTCCCAGAGGGTGTTTACTTCCTCCCAGCTGACAGGCATGACTGACTCTACAAACATTCTTTGCCCCTGTGAGGGTAAAATAAAATAAGCAAACCTTCAGCAGCGATTTAAGTTTGTGCGGTGTTACTCTCAGACACACTAGGAGTGATTATATGGCAGGTAGCTGCCTCTCAGCTGGGAGATGGTAACAAACAGCTGCAAGTTCAAAGACCAGCCAGAGTCACCTCTACAGTTATGATAAGAACTAGGGTACAAATGATAACAGACTGTGAAACAGAATTGCCATTAGACTTAACAACAGATGGGCGATTGCTCCCAAATCCCTTCAATATTGAATAATGCAAATCAATGATTTAGCCCCATCTTAAGTAAACCTCTTCCAGGCAGAGAGTCTCTGGTATGAATTCAGAGAGAAGAGCAGTAAAACAGGGACCCACCCTGGGCAAAGGTCCTACAGGGTAGCAGCAGCAGCATCTGTCTGGTGCTCATTCCCCTCAGCCTACAAGAATTATGAACCCTGACTGGAGAATCATGGGAAAAAAATGAGACAATGAGATAGCCATGAAAAAGGGATTGTAAAACCTGAAAGTGGGAAAAACCAAAAGAATAGAAAAGGGAAGACAAGTGGAATGTGGAAAAGAAAATTGTCCAGAAGAAGAAATACTGGTGATTGTCAGAGGGTGGACATCTTCCTCCTGTCAGCCCATTCCCCGCAGGAGGTGGGAGTGCTGCAGGAAGGAGCAGGGTGGCTCTGGGCATCACACCCCACCCCTGAGCCAGGACTGAAGGGCTGTGTTGGACCATGGTGGATGACTGAGTGTATGGCATGGAGTGCTGGTGCCTGGCTGAGACAGAACGCCAAAGCCCTCTTTACTGTCTATGCATCAAAGCTCTTCTCATTTCCACTTCAGCAGAGCAGGATGTGACACCTGTTTTTCTGTCCAAATTTTTAGCAGGTCATTTAGTTTTTTCCCCTTCAGTGTTCACAGTGTTTTGCTTTGTTGTGGCATTTTGTGCTGCTGAGTGTCCTTAAATGGTACACTGTTGTTCTCCCTGGTAGAAGTCATGGTTGAGAAAAATAATTTTAGCAAACCAAACCATTTTTTCACTAATATTTTGGTTGAAAATGCTTACCTTCCCTTACAGACCTACTACCTATGTCTCAGGTTCAATTTGGCAGCAAGACTTACTGTATCCAGTGAAGCTTTGCCACACACAAATCAAATCAAGAGAAGCTTTTATTGATGTGAAATACAACAGAGAGAGAGCATTTCCCAGGCCATGTATCCTAATCAAATGGATTTTCCTTTAAAATTTCCAGCATGATTTAGATTTTTGAGGTGCTACTGTGCTGCAAAAATTGTTGTCATGCATGACCAAACTGCATTATGCTTTCAAAATGGTCACCATGTTGAAAGGAATATGGAAAACCAACATCAGAGGTAATTCAGCTGCAGATCATTCTCCCTTGTGGGAAGAATTGGGTTTTGGCCAGCAGGATCAATCATCCATCTCTGCAATAAAATGCAAAGCAGCACATTAATATATTTGGAGGATATTGAACAACCAGTTCCGCTATATAGCAGTTGTTGGTAGTCTGCTGTTCTTAGACCAGTTACTCCACATTTATTAACCACCAATTTCTAGGCCAGATCTCTAGTTGGCTTACATGTGGACTGCTCTGTTGAGGTTGCTCCCCTGTACTACACAAGTAGCAATCCAACCTTAATACACTGCTCATTTCCTGACTCTTCTACACTTATGAATAAGGTATTTGGAACAGAGAAGAGCACTCTTTAATGCTTTGCTTAGAAAGAAGAACAGTCTTTTTTTTGACATGAGTGCATGAGAGGGGCAGGGATTGAGGACCAATAGTCACCAGTGGGAAATACAGTGTTTGATTCTCTTGCATCCATGCATAAGTGATCCAAGGATTTTAGATTTTTAAACTTAAAATACTACTGAACACTGACAAAAGCTCCCTGACGAACAGGGATTGATTCAGATTCAGCTGCAGAAACAAGCCATATCAAATTCCTTTCTCCCTTGAAAGAAAACACCTTTTACAGGATACTGAGACTGACAAATTAACAAAATATCTAATTGAAGAAGATGCTTTTGAACCAGCAGGCCTCAGTCCTCTGTCTGAGGTCATGGACAGCCTTATCACCCAGCACTCCCAATGCAGGAATGAGCCACACAGACACCTCACATGAGTCAGTCCTGGATGACTCTGTTTGTGACTTCAGATTAAATTTTCCCAAACATACCAGTTGGGACCTGTGAGGCTGATCATTGGTACCCCTCAGCTGAGTAGGGATTGCAGAGCAGGACTTGATAGGCTCGATGGACCGGCCTTGGTGCTGATGAAACACCACTAATGATGCTGGTTGTGCACAGAGGCAACGGAGGAGCTGCCTGCCAGAGGGCTCTGATTTGAGTCAGAAAGGAGTTCAGCAGGAATCCTAAGCAACAAGGGCTGACTATGCTCCAAGCAAAAGAAAAGGAAGCAAAATTAATGCAGCTGTAATTGTTTTGGGATTAAAATACATGTCATTAAATGCAAATTTAGTTATGCCTTCCTTTTTTCCCCCCAGAGAAATCAGTTTTTAAATAAACCACTGTCCTTCCCCCCATCACAGTGCTGCCAGATCATTTGTCACAGACTGTGCCGGTCAGCTGGTCCATTTCCAGCCCCTATGCATGCTGCTTTACCTCACATTTTTGGATGCCCTGTTAGATCAGATGTCAGGAGAGATGCTTAACAGTATTTCTGGGCTTTGCACCAGGTCAGTGGTTTCTTAATGTTTCAGCCATGCCAGTGTGTGCTGAAACCTTCTGTACCTTCTTTGAAAGAAACCTCATCATAAATTCAATTAGCATGAAAAATGAACCACGGCACAATATTTTATAATCATCTACAGAGACCCTTTGGTTACCAACCAAACACCGAGTTTCTTTGCAAGAGAATGTAAGCAATGTGAGCAAGCACATCTACCTCCATGGCTCCTGTTGCCACTTGCTCTCCAGCTTTGGAGAGGGTAAGAATGCAGATTCCTTCACGCTCCCATTTGCTGGGTCACAACAGCACCAATGACAGCAGTGTTGACAAGGCAGGGCCATTTGTCAGTCTCTTGCCTGACCTCATTCAGAGCTCAGCTAGAGAGGAACCTGATGTCACCAGGCACTCTCATCTGCCCACAGGGGCTGCCAGCTCAAGACCTTTGCAGACCCTCCAATGCTCTCCAGAGAGGGCAAAGCTCTTTCCATTTGCCAGGCATTTCAATTTGGGTTGAATTTGGGTCGCCCAAGAATGGGTTGCGTCCAGCATCATTCAATCCCACCTAGTCTTCACTTCACTGGTGTGGGAAGCCCACCCTCCTTGGTCAGCTGAAAGGAACTGAGGTCCCTGTGCTTCTGCTTGCATGGTCTTACCTCTCACAGCACAAAGGGGTGCACAACAAATGTGGTCTTCAGGGATCTGTTTAAAGTAAATTAAACTAAAGGAGAGAGTGTAGGTGGACATACAAGTGCCATCAAGGTATGTGGCAATACCTGATCCTTCTCATCATAAAACACTTTTTTTCAGTGGCTAGAAATTTGTCAGGCTCTGGGAAAGGCAAGAGGAAGTTTCTGATGCTATTTGTCTCCCCATAACTGAATTTTTTATTTAATTATTTGATAGCATTTCAGCAAAATGCTTTAGCCATTTCCAAGAATGAAACTGGGGGCAGGGGAAAGAGAGAGAAATGTTGTCAAGGCAACAGTAATCCCATTTTTTTTTTTTTAACTTCTGAGTGCCTGAGTAGGCAACCTTTGCCTTTTTTATGCCATTTTTATATATAATAGTAATAATGGTGGAGACAATTATTCCCATCTCTTTCAAGAAAAGAGCATGCCATGGTAGTAAAAGGACAATAAGACATGCATTTGCAAACAAAACAAGCTGGCACCTTCATACTGTTGGCTGCTGCATCTGCTGCTGCTATTTTGAAAGCAGGCTTTCAGGGCCTAAGTACTTTGTTAGCAACATCTCTTTAAATTGCCCTCCACTCTGACAAGATCAAGACCCTCACTTCCCTGGCCTGAAGCACAGCTGACAGCCTCCACGTGTTCGGGGCATATGTTAGCCTTCAGTAATCATTTCCCTCCAGATTTTATGGCTCATTGTCATTTCTCACACAACAAAATGCTTTAAATGTGGAGAAAGGCTCAGCTTTATGATTTGAGGAATGTCCCTGGAGAGAGGATTTTAATTTCTGCATGATGCGGGAGACTTTTAAATCGTATTGCATCAGTTACTATTTGTCAGATAAGATGTGTTCTTACTACAAACTGAGCCTACAGCACATTTGTAAACTGCACTTAGTGAAAGGAAAATAACAACAGCAACAACAACAGGAAAATAAAACCCCCAAAACAATTGGCCTTTCAGGAGTCCTGCTATATTTTCATGCTTTCCTTTCGCTCTCTTAGAGCAAATGAAGTTAGTCAAAAATTTCAAGGGCTTGGTTTTGGGATTTGGATTGGAAAAATAGGAGTCTGTCAACTCTGGAAGTACACACAAGAATGTAGATCAGATATTGTTTTTAGGAAAAACAAATATAGAGGAAAGTGACAGTAACAATTGAATAGATAACTTTGTGTGTCTACTTAGAAAATATTTTACTTCCTGTTATTTTTTACATTTTTATATTATTTTTCTTTGAGTTATTTTTGGTATTTTAATACCATTGCTCCATATCTTTACATTTTCACACTGCAAAACAGGGAGACAAAAATTCCTAGCAAACAGACTACTGGGCTACAGCAAATAAAACTTAATTCTATGCAGGGTTTTGCCTCTGAACCTCCAGCCTCTATGTCAAGCCATTTTATTTTTGCTTCTTCATTTCCCAGGCCACGAAACGGGAATAATGAATGATCTCACTGATTAAGTAAATTGTTATCTATTACAAAGGCATTGTAGAAAAACTGGGGTGTAATATTTGTACATTATATATAAAATAAATAGTATTTTATATATAACTTATATATTTTACATATAAGTGTTTGCCTGTGCATAAGAAATGGATAGGTATGAGAAGATACCAGACAAGTTATAGAAGGTGTCAATATTATTGATTTTGTTCTTATTCAAATTGAATGGTCTCCTAAAGCAGGACTCTTTCAACCACAAAGAAGTCTTCCCTGGCTTCTGCTCATGTTTTGCAGCACTCAGCAGGGCCTCTGTGTTTAATTTGCCCTGGGTGTTACCCTGCTGCACTACCTCCCACATCAGCAGAGCTTGTCACCTTTCTGCTATAGGAAGCTGAGCTCCCATTTCTTTTTCAAGTATGTTCTGACAACCCGTGCAGCTTTGTACCTTGCTAATAGATGCGTAGGTACTGAATCCAATCCAGCAATGTACACCAATTAAGTAACTGCACTTTGAGAACAGATGTGACATTTAAAAAACAAATCGCAGCAAAACCTATTCCAGCAAAACATCAATCAAAACATTAACAGTGCTATGAAGAATTTCTGAGAATATCAGGGACAATTTTACTACTGCAACAGCAACAAAAACAAAACCATGGCAGGAAGAGGAAAATAAACTTTTTAAATAACAGTCAAATTACCCAGTGTGAAAATCTGTCGAGAAGTTACTGGTTGCAAAGGAGTACGTGTGCATACACCACACCAGCACAGAGATACAGGATGTTATCAGTACAATGCAAACCTCCACCCAGCTGTCATTAAACCACAGGGTGTGCTTGTCTTGTGTTTTTAAACTAATTTTGAGATGCATTTAATGGAATCAGCTGTTCTGCTGTATAACTTACACCACCTGCTCTCCACATGACAGGATAAACTAAGCCACTTCTTGTCATGTGGCAACACTGAAGAAACAAAGCCACAGGTGTTTTCTCCTCCCCCAAGCCCTCTCAAAAAACAAAGTGTTTCACTAGTGCACCGAGGACTTAGACCCCCACACCTGAAAATGTTTAAATGTGTATTGAATTTTACTATTGAATTTCATAGNTGTATGCCAACAGATGTACACATGACTTTTCTCACTAACCATGCATTGATCAAACCCTCTGTTCCAAATAATAATAATTGAGTACAATGCATTCCCAAGTGGTACAGGCAAGGGTCAACTGAGTTCATGCACTTATAAAATGGTCAGTGCAGAGTTTACCCAATGCTAGACTTGAAAAACCAACATGGATGTTCTATGTCTGTCATTTTAATTATTACCATGGCACTGGCATGGTGGAGAAATCCACAGCTGTGAAACAGCAGCTGGCAGCTGCTCTATTCCGACTGTCAAAGAGTTGTACCACCTGATAGTTTTTTAGCTCTTCCAGAGAAAGGAAGAAATACAAAATTTCTTTGCAAAGAGTGACCTAAGTCTTGTGATAGACACACACACATATGCAATGACACCTCTTTAATTAAGGAGAAAGTGAGGGTCAGACACAAGGAAATTACAGAACTTTCAAAATGAGACAGTGACCAAAACAAAATGAAAAACAGACAAAACAAACAGAAATTTCCTCTCTCACAGCCTTCCTT
>VZUA01003700.1:0-15012 GCA_013401035.1 Horornis vulcanius | reverse complement strand
AAAAAAAAAAAAAAAAAAGTGATTTCCAGTGACTTAGTAACAGCATTTGACAGTCAAATAACTCAGGGCTTGGAGTCCCCAAGTGCCCATTGACACAGAAGTCAGAGCTGGCTTCCAGTGCATGAGAACTCTGAAAGGCACAGAATAACACCGTAAAAACATGTTTTTTCAAACTAAATAAATGACATCCTGTAATGCAAATAACAGTTTGCAAACTCACACACATCTGCCCCATTGCTCCCCTCGCTCTCACACTCACTCTGCCTTCCAGAAAATCTATTTATTTCTCCCACTGCTCTCAGGATGTTTTGTTTCTTGTTTATCTATAAGCATATCCACTAATAGCTTTGGGAGATCATGTGATTAGACCTATGTGGATTTTTTTTTCCTGCACTGTTTTTTATGGAAAAAGAAAAACCTTTCAGGATGACAACATATCACAAATGCATGTTGATATTGCTGACCTAGGGGGTTGTTATTCCTATTTTATCCTAAATCCCAACCCATCAAATTGGCAAATTTCAACACCTCCAGAAATAAAATTTCTATTTGAAAAGATCCCTTCTTTGTATTTTTCTTTCCCTTGAATACCATTAAACAGCACTAAAAGTTATCAATATCACCACTGTACCAGGCACACAAGAAAATTTAGCCTTCTTTGGTGCTTTTAATGTTCATTCCAAATTAATCATTGCTCAAGAGTTTTTTTAATTGCCAATATATTGACTTATTTAATACAGACTCATAATTTTTTGATTGCTGCTGCCCAACACCAGGTACAAACCAGAAGGTGCAGGCAGTGCCACAGACTCTTTCTCAAAGAATGGGTAGAAAAATGAACACCAAGAGCATGAAGCAGCACCTTGCTCTTTATACATGAGTTGCACTGACACAAGCAACACAAAGCTGACAGAAATAAAGCAGGCAGGTAGTCCCAGCAGCAAGGGGGAAGTTCAGCACTGAGATCTGATCCAGAGATTGAGATGAAAATGCAGCAGACAAAGCTCAGACCTGGGACCAGTTCTGCAGTGGGCACCAGGATGGAGCCGAGCCGGCAGCACCCTCTCAGCACACACAGGGCAAACTGTTTGTTCCAAAAACATGGACAGCAGAATAAGGAAGATCATTGTCCACCTCTGCTGGGCACTGGTGAGACCATCTCTGGACTAGAGATATGGGTCCAGCCACTCAACCCTCCTGCAATTTCATGATCCTCTCCTTTGGCCAAAGCCGCCCATCACGGAGATACAGCACTGACACAGAGCTCAGCAAACAGAGCCAGGGCCACAACAGAGGGACTGAGGCCAGGCTCCAAATGTGAATAAAGAGGAGGGGAAAAAAAAAAAAAAGCCCAAGAATGTACCATTGAAAACACTGTTTTAATTAACAGGGTGAGCAGGCACTGCACGGCACGCACGGAGCACATGGGCTGTGCACGCAGCCGGAGCCGTGGCACTGGAGGGAAGAGTCAGGTCCTGGCAGCCACTGCACGGCTCAGGGGGCTCCCAGCAGGGCTCAGGGGGCTGCCAGCATGGCAGGTCACCTGTGCTCAGATGGGGACCCTGGCACAGCCAGTGCCTGCAGGGCTCCAACCGTGGCCCCTCATCTGCATGAGCCTTCCCTGCTCCCTGGGCTTCTCCACCCACACGTGTTCTTGCACTTCTGACTCTGCCAACCTGGAGAAGTGCCTGCCTTTGATTTTATTATATCACTGTATTTTTATTCTACCACTATTGTATTGCTTTATTTCTATTATATCACTGTATTTCTACAGGGATCATGGATGTTTGAAGCCAGAGGTTCTGAGGACAACATCTATCATCCACTCTACTTCTCCCATATTTGTGGAGTAATCCCCAAATCAACACAAATCTTCCAAATTTAAAATACTGATAGATCAGGGAGTTTGGAGATCTTCCATTGGATGTGTTGCTGGGTAGAAAAAAAAAGAAGAAAAAACGCCAGATGCAATAGAGACAAGCCATGAATTATGATTTTTTAACTTGGAGATTGGGAAACTCCAACCCCATCTCCAGCTGGCAGGGAAAGAGAGCAACACGTGCATTTTATCAAAGAGGGGTCTATTTTGCTTTGGCTCTCCAAACATCATCTAAACAACACACCCCCAAACTGAAACCCTCCAGCTCTGCACTCTTTGATGCAACTGTCCCTCCTGGCCTCAGAAATGTGCAGGTTTCTGGCTCTTATCTGCCAGTGGTGCTCCTGCATCCATGGATCCATATATCCATATCTATATACAGACGTTATCTAGCTGTCACATCCACCAAGTGTCTAAAAACACCCGATATTCTTTCTCCTCTTTTTCATTGGGAATGAGATAACAGGTAGGCAGACAGAGGAACACGTGCAGAACATTAGCTCTGGGTCCCTGTAAGCTTATCTTATCAGTTTAGTCTAAATCTCAGAGCCTTTTGCTCTGGATTGCAAGCGAGCCCAAGCTTTAATTTGGAAAATGTGGCGTGGGGAAGAGAACCTTGACATGTGGCTAAGAGCTCAGGAGCAGGGCTATCAGCTCCCTGCTGAAACCACAGCCCAAAGGGACAACAAAGCTGCCTGTCCCCCAAAATCCAGCCGAGAAATCCAAGGGTTGAAAGGAGAAGAAACGGCTTGGGATAAAATGGGAAGTTTTAGATCTCGCAGGAGGAATGCTGCCGAAAATGAGAACCATTTGAAAGCTCTGGGGGTTATGAAGTGGAATTCCCACTCATACAGTACACAAGAGTTATTAAGTGTGTATATGAGACTCCTGTTTTACTTCATGTACATGATTATTTTATACAGGGAAGTTTGGAAAGAATTATAGACTGAGCCTGAGGCCAAGCCAAGAAGCAAGATGAGCAGCAGCAGCAGCTAAAGGAGAAAGGTTGAGCTGGCAGTGGGGAAGCAGCCGGCCAGACAAGGGTTATTTATAGTGCCTGGAGCATGGGAATGTTAATTGAAATCAATCAGTGGCCATGAGGACACTAAGTTGGAGTGTCAAGCTAGAGCAATTATAAAGCCCATCTCAGGGGGCTTGCATGTTCTGACTTTTTTTTTTTTNNNNTTTTTTTTTTTTTTTTTTTTTCATGGGATGGAGATTAAACAGCCATTCACTTTGGAGTGAGGAAGACACAAGACGGTTGCACTGCACATCTGAGCCAAAAATCAAGTCAAACCCTACTACTGTTTAAAAAAATCACCCACCAGCAGTGCAAACAACTGCACTTTGCCTTGTCAGGTATTTCTAACAGGAAAATGGGGGCTGGAGATCTCTGATAATGTTGTAGCATAAAGGAAAATGGCCTATTTACCAAAAAAGGGGGGAAAGAGCTGCTTTAAATCGTATTTAAGTCCCTTCCCCTCCCATTTGGCAATGCTGACATTTGGCAGCTCTGACATCTGACCTAGGGCAGACAAAGGACAGCCAAGCATTTAAGGCATCTGGTCTGCTGCTGTTGTAACTATATTGTGTCATAATTAACTAAAAATTGTATTAAAATACAGAGTGGGGACATTGCAGTGCTGGGCACTGGGCAAAGGAGAACAACATTTGCCCATTGGGGCAAAGGACCTTAAACTTAAAAGTATCAAGGACAGTTTGCACATTGGCTTCCCACTGCTGAGGGCAGGGTTGGATGGGATATTGAGGACAAATTCCTCCCTGTGAGGGTGGGGAGGGGCTGGGATGGATTTCCCAGAGCAGCTGTGGCTGCCCCTGGATCCCTGGCAGTGCCCAAGGCCAGGTTGGACGGGGCTTGGAGCAACCCGGGGTAGTGGAAGATGTCCCTGCCATGGCAGGGGGAGGGATGAGATTTTAAAGGTCCCTTCCAACCAAAACCATTCCACGGCAAAGTGGCTGAACTGGGATGGGGGTACCAGATGCCAGGCAAAGGAGAAAAGAGGAAAATTTAATGCAGCTTGAAGAATCCGCACCATGATCTTGGCTGAGCCTGGTGTCAAGCACAGCTTTGGCAGCCAAAGAGGAGACAGCAGTGCAAGTGAAAAGGGAATCGATCCACATTTTAATTGCACTGTTTGAATTGTTGACAGAACACTTCCCGTGTCTTCGCCTCCGGCGCTGTTGGCTCCCCGATAAGGCCCATGTGTGCTTTCTGTCCTTTTATGTAGCAGCGAGATAAGCCCTGACTGACGAGGTTACAAATATTGGGAAATCCACAAACCGTATTTGAAGCGCTGCTGGGAGGGGAGGATGGAGGTTTGGCAGTGCTGCTGGGTGTTTGGAAAGAGCAGAATAAACTCT
Organism: Horornis vulcanius; assembly: GCA_013401035.1. Taxonomy (NCBI): domain Eukaryota; kingdom Metazoa; phylum Chordata; class Aves; order Passeriformes; family Scotocercidae; genus Horornis; species Horornis vulcanius. The sequence goes on along the minus strand of VZUA01003700.1, from coordinate 10,751 downwards.
CTGCCTCTCTGGAGGACCCAGAAAAGGCATGGAGGAGTGTGGAGGGAGGATCTCCTCAACACCAGGTTCACTCCAAGCCTTATGGACAAAGCTCCAGACATCTCAGCTGCACTCAATGCACAAGTTCTTCAGTAACATTAACCAAGTCCTTCAGCTGCAAAGGCACTGATGCCAAAAATCCTCCAGGCACCGATACCAAAAAACCTCCAGGCACCAATACCAAAAACCCTCCAGGCACCGATACTAAAAAACCTCCAGGCACTGATACTAAAAAAACCCTCCAGGCACCGATACCAAAAAACCCTCCAGGCCCGATACCAAAAAAACCAGCTCCAAAATTCACATATTTCACTTTTCCCCCCAAAACTCCTTTCTATACTTGTAAAAGTATAATTCTGTAATGGCTGAAAATGGCATTTGCAATGCTAGGAAATGTTGAGAAAGAACCAGATTAAACACAGAAGGGCTGCAGCTCCTTTCCTGGGAATGCTAACCCTCCACAGACTAACACGATTCCCTTTGAACCAGAACCCTTCATAGAAAGGGAAGCTTCTTCCAGAGCCTGCCCCTGCCCTGCCTTCACCGATCCCAGGAACACAACCGGCCCCCCGTCCCAGGAACACGCAAACCCTGGCCATGACAATCACCTCTGGATCATCTCTGCAGCACAGCTGGATCCCTGCGTGCCAGACCTCGGCACTGGCCAGCACTTTGTACATAATTAACCCTCCTGATGTTGCAACTTCAAGGAAGTTCAGTCCGGCTGCTGGCAGTAAAACACCCAGAATCTGCTGACACCGGCAAACTACGCGGCAAAGAAAGCTCCAGGATTTTGGGTTCGGCAACAAAGGGTGATTCTTTTCTTCCACCCACACTTTGAAATTTGGATGATGCTGTTGACTCAGTTGTGCTGCTGCTGCTTGGCTAAAAAGGCTCTCACAGGGAATGTTCACTCAGGTGCCTCCTCTGCCCAAGCAGGTGCATCCAGGTCAGCAGGAGATCCAAAGCTGAGGCTCAGGTTCTCACCTCTCTGCTAGAAAAGTGCCCTAATATAGATTTTTTTTTTTTCAATACTCAGTAGCAAGTGAATCAAAAGCAACACCCAAGTGCAATTTGGCATTGCTCACACCAGGACTCCAAGGACTCAGTCAGCAGAAGGATCTGTGGCAACAGGAGTGAATCGTGCGTTCGTGCAAACCCGCTGTGTTTGCAGGAGATAAACGCACACATGTACGTACGTGTGTGTGAGAAAAAAGAAATCCTCTCTGACAGAGGTTCCTGTAATTAAGCTGGGCTTTGTTTTACCACAGCACCCCACCTGCTACCCCTTGGCCACCCAAGTTGTGAGCTGTGTCGTTGACTTTAGGCATTTCCACTCTTTTCTCCATAGGCAGGCTAAATTACAGAGGCATTTTCATATGAAAATCTCTCATTTGAAGAGATTTCCAGCACTGCAGGGCCAGGGAGGTTTGGTGTCTGTGAGCAGAACATGGGAACACAAGTGATTCTGAGGGCTCATACAACAAGCAGTGTTGCTCTGTTTATCTAAGTGGAGGCAATGGAGATTCAAGGGAGAAAAGCAGAGCAGGGCCAGAAAAAGGCAGAAAATTGCACAGCATGCTGGGAATAGTTGGATTGCAAAAAGGTTAATTCCAGGCCAATTTACTTTGCCAATTCTTTGAATTGTATCAGTCTCATATCCAAGAGCTGGCACGGAGGCAGAGCAGCACAGTGTTGGTGTTATCTCCTCACGAGCACCCTGAGGCATCACCAGGGCATGAGCCAGCAGCAGCACGTTCAGCCTTTCTCCCCAGTGTTATGACACAACAAAAATGGACAAGCCAAAAATCTCTGATCAGGGGTTTCTGGGGTCACCTGATTAAATTTCTACTACCAAATGAGGGACTTTGCCCTGGCCTTTCTGATATTCCTCCAGCCACGGGTCAGGAGTTGAATTAAGGTCACTACACCATAGATGTCCCCACTTATCCTCTTCTGGCCAGAGATGAAAATCAATCTCTGAAAAAAAAAAAAAAAACAAAAAAAAAACGGTACCAGGATATTGGGTTGTGCAGCAGCTCTAACTGGACACCCAGAGATCTGGAAATTCCACAGTGCCATCAAGCAGATCCAGCCTTGGCACATGCCAGGCCCAGAACGTGCTGCAGTGCCAACCCATCCACTGCTGCTTAGCTGGATTTATTATCCACACACCCCAACACATCTGCCTGTCTCATTCTGTCAGGAAACCCTGGCAGACAGACACGAGGGCTGGGGTTTATCACTGCTCTTCCCAGTCACTTGGTGCAGATGGATCAGGATAATTTAGGAAATTCTAAAGCAAAAATTCACCTGTCAGCAATTGTTTCTCGAAACTTACTTTCAGGGAAGGACATATCTCACAAACAAACACAGACACCTACTCACACACACTCTGATTGCACAAACTGAACTCTGTGCTACACTATCAATCTTTTGTGTATTTTTCAGGAATGATGTATAAACATTTCCAGCAAAATAGCCTTCATTTAAGGTTGTTTACCTGGTGATGTCTCCTCCTTCCTTGCTTAGGCTTCTGAGAAAACTGCATCTTTAAAGGAGAAATGAACTGATACACTGCAGCCTCACTCCTTTGTCCACACAACCCTCCAACTCAGGATCCAACATCTCCAACAGCCGGGAAATGCTGGAAGTCCTTGTGAAAATCACGGGCTCAGAGAATCACGCCAGAGGCAGTTGTTCTGCCTCTGTTTATGAGCTGTGCTTGCTCTGGGATGTCCTTCCTCCACCTTGGCACTAAAATAGGTCCTTTCAAAGTGCTTTTGCCTAGTGCAGTGATCTGCTGCCATGTTGTTTCAGATGGCTGGGGATGCCACTACAGTGGTGCTGGGTTATGGCATTAGAAAACAGAACAACCTTAGTGGCAGTGCTGCAGCCTGGACAGGGACTGGTGGCCCCCAGCCCTTCCCTACCCACACAACTGAGCTCAGGCAAAGGGGAAGGCTTGTCCCAAGGTTTTTTCCTTTGCTGGGGTGCCCCAAAGCTCACCACCCTCAGTTTTGGAGAGCAGCCCATGCTCAGAACACAGCGAGTTTGATGTGAGCTCAGATTTGGGTCTGCGCACAACATAAACTCCAGGTACAGCCTAAGAGCAACTGGTCAGATTTAATTCTGTGATAAACTCCACAGAGATGTTATTCCATGCAGATGGAGGGTCTGAACCCAGGCAGCAAATGCAAGGCAGATCCTTACCACCCTCTCATCATCTGATGTGCAGGACTTGACCCACATGGGTGAGCCTTCCACTTCAATCACCACCTTGCAAACCAAACCCCAAAACCCCCTGTTAGTACCACCTGTCCTGGCATGGACCCCTGTACCCAAATGCATCCACCTGAGCAAGGCTGAGCCCCTGCCGTGACTGACACAGCCCTCAGGCTCCCAGAGTGGAGAAACTCTGCCATTATCCAGAGGGAAAAGGCTCCCAAGAGCACAGCCCTATAACTCAATGCCCAGAGTGGCACCTGCCTGCATTCTCCCCGTGCCTCTCCCTGTCTGCCATGCCAAGAGCAGCAGGATCTCACTCATAAACACCAGAGACCACGGCAGAGCTCTGCTAGGGAAACTCCAGTGTGGGTAAGATACTAAAATTTAAAAGTCTATCAGCTCTCTGACAGAGGGCTGGTGGAAATGGCACACCTCTGCCATCAGGATCCCCACCTCTGGGCTTGCTCCTTTGGCTTAGGAAGCCCTGGAAGGGCAAACAGCAGCTGCTGACAGACTGAGCTCACTGCTTCTACCAGCAAGGCACCAAAGGTTTGCCTTTCCTGTAAGGCCACACAGGGCATTGTAAGGCTTTGGAAACAGGCACTGGCACAGGAGAAGTGGCAGGAGAATGTTAAGAGACTGCACAAATGCAATCCCAGTCTTGGGAAACTCCATCCCTTTGGTAGGCAAGCAGTGGAGGCTGATACATCTTGCCACGAACTTTCTACAGGGGCACCAAGATCACTCCAAGCCCCAAAGCAATGAAACCCCAGGAACAGCACCAAGACTTATTGCAGGATTAAGTTTACAATTTTTCAAGCCATGAACCTCTTCAGTCATTCCTAAACCAGCATTCCCAGTGTTTATCAGCCTGTCCCTGGAGCCAACACCCCTCCAGCCCAGCACACATGCTGGCATTATCAGTATTATTATACCATAGTGCATCACTGAGGATCTCAGTCCCTTTGCTGATGGATACACCAGAAAACATCCTGAAAACACTGCAAACCTCTCACAGGGAATAGATCAAAGGCCAGGTAGCTCTTCTACCCTACTCAGGAGACATCCCTGGACCTCTCAAGACTACCAGAAAACACCATGGGTCTAAATTCTGAAGTTTTACTTCATTCCAGAGGAGATGTTTTGCTGAATAATGATTTAAGTCAAAGTAGTACAAAGGCTCCCAGTTTCTGGCCAAGGACTGCACTCCAGCTCAGGCCAGAGTGGGGTGGAGGTAGCAGAGGCAAGAACCACCTCTGCCCTGACCTTGTGCTCTCACCAGCGTTTCCCACTTCTGTCCCCATGTTAGGAAGCAGCTGAGCGACCCTTTTGAGGGATAAATCCCTGAATTTTATGCCTGAAGGACAATTTCTTTGTCTCTCCCTGCAGTTCCCTCCCACTTCCTCCCTCCTCCCTGAAAGAAAGATAAACGACTTTGCTGGAGGAAAGGGTGAAATTTCATCCTGGATCAAAACCCATGAGCAGAATCCCCATGTGACGGTTCGCAGAATGGGTTTTGCATGCAAATATCATACATGCAAAGTGAAAATGAGTCATTTCACAGCAGCTCTGGCTCTAGGCACTGAGTGACTTCTCCTCTGTGACTCCTACACTTGTCTGTTTCCTCTCATTCACCAGCTCCTGTGGTTTTCTCGGCCTGTTTGCCTGCTCAGGCTCCAGTCTCTTTAGGTAGGATATTAGGAAGGAAGGAAGGAGAGAGGGTTTTTTTTTTCCTTCCCTCTCTTAGATTTGTTTTACATTCTGGTTTTTACAGCTTTGAGGTTTTTGCTCACTGCTTTCGCCATCAGCTTCAGTCGCTGTGTGTTGGCTCCCAAAATCCAGAGAGGCCAAGAGTTTCCAAAACACAGCAGTGGTATTTGTATTGGCTCCTGAACTTGCTTGGGCATGGACATGGCTTGGCTTGCTCTCCCCACACACACGAGCTGTTTTCTTTCATTATGGCTGTTAATTGTTTGCTGTTGAGATCTAGACATAGGGACAAACTTAATTTGCAGTAGAAGCGATTTAAAAATGAGAGAAAAAAGTGAAGCTCACCATCAGGTTTGCCTTGAGCTGATCACACAAGCACAGAGATCAAGGGCAGGATGAACCCTCTGCACTCCCGGTGCGCGAGCAAAGGGAGAGGGGAAGCTGGAGGTTTTGGCTGCCTGGATGGAAAAACAAATACCCTCCCACAAATGAGCTATTCTCACAGCCTTGAATTAATGCTGGCAAGAGTCACCCAAGAGCAGCCTCACTCAAGGATCTGGATCTGAGGAGATCAGAGCAAACCTGAAGAAGATCCCCATGGAAGGTGTGCAGCCACAGCACAAGAGCCATGGAGAACAGAGAAAACCTGGACAGTGAGGACACCCACTCTTCCTTCCCATGCAGAAAAGCCACTAAGCAACCCCAAATCCTACTTCCCTTAAATCAAACAGTAGCTAAAACAGCAAAGGGGAGCCCAGGTCTGACTTTGCAAAGCAGAGCTTTACTATTACTATTTACTATTACTGCTGTTATCCCTTTCTGCTGGCGGTGCCGCAAACCCCAAGCCCAGTAAAGCGCGGAAAGCCCAAAACCCGACGGGAAGGAGCAGCCTCGAGCCCCGACTCTCACGCAGGGCCCGGCCTGGCTGGACACACGGAGGGGTTTGGAGCAGCCATCCTTCAACCACACAGCTGAAGCTATTTGTCTGTTGTTTATCTCCCCCCTTCCTCCCCACAACTGACCTCCTCCTCCTCCCGCTCCTCGCCGCCAATCAGCCCGGCCTGCCAGCATAGGGGTTACAGCATGACATAATTGCAACATGCATAAACAACATTTGCCATTAAGGGATACTTTTAATGAGAAACAGAGCTGCGAAGGGGAAGCATCAAAGTGGCTCACGGAAGGAAACCGCCTGGAACAAAATCCTACTTGATGCCCCAATTAATATGTTCCCTAATTCTATTTCCTGCACTTGTGGTCCCGCAGCCTCCTTGCTTTAATTTCTTTGGGAGGATGGAGAGGAAGGAACCTGGAAATGCAGCGTCTTCATGGCTGACTTGATGTGCAGGCAATGTGCAGATTAGAACAAATTAGAGAATTAAAAAATAACCGACGACAGACTGAGGAAATGTCATCCCCAGGATAATAGTATTAATTGAGACCTGGGTTTTGCAGGCCAGCTTTAGAAAAAAAACAACAAAGCCGAAAGCTGGAGTAATAGGACTGGATTAATTACCCTGGGAGGTTTTTCACTCCACCCCGTGCTCTGCCCAGCCTCGATCTTTAAGCTCGGTGACAGTCGCCCGTGTCTGCAACGTCTCCACAGTGCAAAGGCAGATGTTTTATCAGCTCTGGGCCTTGGCAGGGCAGAGCTGCCCAAGGTTTCTGTGCCCAGGGATGAGCAGGACAGGGATCCATCCAGGATCCTCCCCAAGTAACTTAGAGACAGCATCACTTCCAGATCTGTCCTGTGGTGAGTGAAATGCAGCTGAGCACCTCATGTTCTCCCAACCTCGGGTTTGACTCCAAAGAGAAGGGGAGAGTCTGTTTACATCAGTGTTTAACATATGGAAGTTGTATACAGCTGACAGACCCTGCACTCAAAAATAACTTGGTCTGTGCCATTCTAGCAGGTATGACCAGTGATTCCCTGAATCCAGGTGGAGTCACAGGGATAAAGGCAGTTAAGAAACTGAAACCAAACAGTCCCTATCAATTAACCACTGCAAAGCTGATCGCAGAAGTAGAGAATGACACAGACCATTAATGAAAGGAGAGAGACTTGGAGACTTGGTAAGATGAACCATCTGGGGAACATCTCTGTTTAACCTTCACCAACAACTTGAAGCTAAACAGAGGCAGAAGACTAAGAAATGACATCAGCTTTTTTTCCCCCCTGGATTCCTATGGAGACAGGGCTGGTGTGATCAGAGCCTGTTCACCCACAGTTACCTCACTATCTTTGAGCCACAGATCTTGATTTAGTTGAACTACTACATTTTTCAACAAAGATCTCAGGGTTACATAGTTCTGACAAGTATCACACTATTAGGAAACCAGGTGGGAAAGCGTCCCATAACAGCCAGAAAGAGAGAAAGGCCAAACTTAGCAGGCACCAGAGAATCCTATAAGGTAGAAAATTACAGCAGTTGAGGGTTCAGAATCTATGGGACAGAACAAAGATCTGCAAGCTGTGTGTGCACTCAAAATCCTCATCCACATGTGCAGGGCTTTGCTCTCAGCACAGCAGGAAATAGGACACAGTGGGATACTGTCCCCCACATTCCAGGGAGAATTCCTGCTTTAAAGCAGGGTTAACATTTCAAGAGGAAAAACAAAATAATAAAGGATCTGGGACCAAAGAGATAGAGGAGCAAATCGCTCCTGGTTTCCAGCTGTTAAGAAGTTCCAACAAGGTGTTAAAAATTCTGCTGACACATCGCTCTGCCCAGTCTGCTTCCACTGAATGGCACAGCACAGCCATTGGAAAACGGGAATCAGAGAATCATGGAATGGTTTGGTTGGGAAGGGACCTTAAGGATTATCTGGTTCCCGCTTGATCCTTGCCATGTGCAGGGACACACCTCCTGCTTGAACAGGTTGGTCAGAGCCCCATCCAATGTCCTTGGACAGCTGGAATGGCTGCTCAGGAATGGTGGGACACTGGCCACCTCCTCAAGGCAGCTTCTCTAGAACACCCATGGCCAAGCTGGAGCTCCTCTTCCCGGATCTCCTGGAAGGGTTTCACTTCTCCTCCCAGGTGACTGCACCAGAGCAGGGCAGGGGTTCCAGGGAAACAGCCCCAACCTGTGTCAGACCCTCTGGCTGGCCCAGGCACTGCAGACAGGCCCTCGCTTTTCCCATTCTCCTTCTCCTCATCTGAGATTTGTCAGGGAGACCAAAGCATTTGTTTATGGATACAAGAGACAATGACAGCTGGCTTAAATTCTTGGCATCAGGAGTGTTTTATGTTGAAACCAGGCTTTTTTCTTTTTTAAAAACAAAATTTTTAGCCAGATTTTTTCTTTACTGTTGGCATTTGGAAAGACCATTGGGTCCCTTCAGAATAATTTATCTATATTTTTACTGAACTTACCAAAATTGTTTGCAAAACAAGAATGTGTTTTTTTCCTCCTCACCACCGCCACTGTTTTCAGAAAGAGAAGCTTGTTGTAATCAAAGCTACAGTGGCTGGTTTGTAAAATTAGCTCCCTAAAGAGATTAAAAATGGCTCCAGCTTCTACAGCATTTCCAACTTTGTAAAGCAGAAACAATATGAAATGACAGCTTTTAAAATATTTTTGATAAAACCTGTCACCAGCTCACAGTGGAGTTTGTTTTGTTATAAAGAAAATCTTTCTCCTTGTGGACTTCCTCATTTTAATCTCTTCCACACAGATATTGGTGGAAATTAAATTTCAAACTACATTTTACAGTCCAGGCTTGAGTCTTTGCAGGGAATCTCAGAATGCAACTCTGAGCACTTGATGTTAAAAAAAAAAAAAAGTTTCTGCGCATTTGCAGATCTGCTATCCAGGAATAATTTCAAAATGGCTTTATTAAATATCAGGTTCACTAGAAACACTGGATTTCCCACTTATTGAGAAAATATTTAACATATGGGAAACCATTAAAATGGTACATGATGCAGTAAGGAGTTGGGCAAGCTTTGGCCTTGGTTTAAGCTGAGATCAGGACTAGGAAGGAGGAGGTGCAGCCCTGCATCACAGATCACTTTGACCCAGACAGAGCCCAGGCTGTCAATGTCCAGCACTTCCCAGGGAGCTCATCCAGGAGCAGGTTTGGTTCTGCAGAACTTTCTACAACACCACAGCTTAAGATGTTTCCAGTCTCTGCTAGACTGAAGGCAGCTCCCTGAGGAATCTTGGAGAAGTCACCTCTTGCTGGCCTGGAGCCCAGCAAGGTCAGGTCATACAGAGTTAGACTGAGCTCTGAGCTGTACTGGACTCAGTTCTGGAAGAAGTCAGATAAACACAAACCCAATTGATTAGACTCTTTTCTGTCACTGTGCAGACCCAAGAGAAGTTAAAGCTCACTACTTCAAAGCATTTTTTCCCAAGTCTGGGGATTTGAGAACATAATTCACCTTAGGACAAGAGAAACATTGCAACACTTTTAGACCTTCTACCGTTCTCTCAGTGCCCAAAGCCACCTACTCACCTAAGGAGAAACAGCAGCAACTTAAAGGCTTTGGGTGTAGAAAACCAAGTCATGAAAGAAAACAGAATAACCATGGATGCTTCCACCACTACATCAGCATTTTCCTTCAGAGATTTCCCCCACCTTGCTCTTGCTCGACACATCATTACCTGGTAATAGGTCTCTCAGCTCTGGGTGGGAAGGGGAGTGGAAAGAGCTGCTGGGAACTTAAGGACCACAGCAAGCCGTGTGCTCAATAAAACCAGAGATGCATGTCTGGAAAAGGTAGAGCAGACATATAGGATTGCAAAAGAGGCCCTTGCTCACACGATCCGGGGCTCAGGACTGGCCAATACCTCCTGCAACGAGTGGGAGGGAGAGGTGCTCACATGACGTTACTGGAGCAGTCCCTCATTCATTACTTGACTCCTGGTTTTACTATTCTCCTTAATGGACTCCACTTCCTCCCTTTTCCCTGCTTGTGAGCATTAAAAGGACTGGACCTCCACATGTGCTGACTCTCCAGTTGAGAAACACCCCATATAATCACAGGGAACTTTATCTCATCTGCAGCCCGCGACACCTTCCCACAGAGGATGTGCTTTGTACTGTCCAGTCCGGACAGAAATATATTGCAAAACACAACAAAAAAAGACAATCATTTTCCTTGTTTAGATTTTGCTGGAGCTGCCAGAAAATCCAGCTGGTTGAAGCATACTAGATGTGTTTTGCAAATATTTTCCTGAAAGTTTTCTTTAGTAAACGCTTGCGAACATTCCTGTTGGTGCCTTTGCACAAAAAAACCCAGCAAGACTTGAGAGAAACAACTGCAAAAACTCTCTCTTTCTAAACCTGTTCTCAAGAAAGGAAAATTCATGAGCTTCAGACAATTTATGGTTTAATTTCTTACATAGAGTTTATGTTTCAGCTGAAGGTTGGGGCTTTTAAAAGGCTTTCATTCTTTAGGTGAGCAAACTTTGAAGCCCAACCTTCAACCATGTATAAACCAATGAAATAATTTTATCTGGGTTCTTCCAAGACACCAAACTCCCAGCTGAGAGATGGATTTATCCATCCTAACTTGAAGCACATATTTCAGTTAGTAATCCTGGAGGACTTGGTAGCTCTTGGAGAGGACCAGACAACTCAGCAGACACTGAGGAATCACCCTCCTCACCCCCAGCTTCTCTCCACCAGGACTTGTTGAGGTGACATTGGCTGCCTCTTGCTACAGAAGTGAAGCCTGTCAATCCCATTAAATATTCCTGTCATGCAGACAACCCAATATCCAATAATTGCAGAGCCTGCCTTGCTCACTCCTTCCCTCAAGGCAG
>VZUA01003693.1:0-12897 GCA_013401035.1 Horornis vulcanius | reverse complement strand
AGATGTGCAAAATGCACAAAGCAAGAACAAGCAGGCATCAGGAATTTCAGACTGTAGATTGCTTTCTGGCAGAGAAGTAATTCCCCTGCCCTTGTGTTTGCATGGGCATCCCTTGGAAGGTTTGGTATTGATGTGTAAGATGCTGGCATTGATTTGTACATTTACTGAAAAGAAAAAAATGGGTCAAAAAACTTGTTCATTGTCTAACCCCCATTGGCCTTCTTTTTCAATTTTTAAACTGTGTCAGCCAAAGGAGGCTTTTATGCAGTTACTGCTGATTGTTTCTATGCAAGCAAGGCCTGCTGACAGCTCCAGTAAGACCCTGGCCCTTGGCCTCTATTTCTGTCTCCTCTGCTCAATAACTCTGTATGTTTGTGTTTAAGTACCTTTGCTGTGCCCTAATTGTTCCCCACACTCAGCAAGGCACAGCCCTGAGCCCTGGAGGTCCCCAGAGCCTCCCTGTGTCACTGCTGGTCACCTCTGGCACCTGGCTCTTCTTCTGTAGAGAGAAAGGAGCCTTTCTTCTGCTTGGAAGGTCTCACCTGGCTTTTAAACTTTCCCCAACCATCTGTGCTCACTTCTAACACTCCCTGATAGCTGCAGATGTGGAGGGCAGGTTTCTCTGGGCTTACCTTGAGCAAGATGCAGAATTTTAATGTGTGCACAGGAAACTCAGCAGAACTTAAACAGGTCTTCAAGAGCTCCTGCCTGCTCATTTCCCATGGGCACAGGGTGTTCCTCATGCCCACTTGGGCAGCTGTGGTGGGCTGGCTCTAAGCCATATCAAGAGTTAGTAACCCCCCCAGCTCTTTGTGCTGTGCTACAGGAGGGGAAATGAACCACATTCATTTCTTTGTCTCTTTTTTGCNCTCCTGCCTGCTCATTTCCCATGGGCACAGGGTGTTCCTCATGCCCACTTGGGCAGCTGTGGTGGGCTGGCTCTAAGCCATATCAAGAGTTAGTAACCCCCCCAGCTCTTTGTGCTGTGCTACAGGAGGGGAAATGAACCACATTCATTTCTTTGTCTCTTTTTTGCTTTTCATAGTAAGGTTGATTTTTTTTTGTCTGTAAAAGTTTGAGAACTCCCAATAGGAGTTTTAGAGTTCTATTTCTAAGTACAAATGATTTCTATCTTTAATTTGTTCCTATCACTTGTTCTGTGTTGCTTTCCTTTCCAGGGTGAGCTGACCAATGGACGTTCCAAATTTCACATCCTTTTCCTTCTCTTCGTGGCAGTCATGTTCTTTGTAAGCCTCATGTTTCTGTTTGGCTACCACTGCTGGCTCGTCAGCAGGAACAGATCCACTCTAGGTAAGGCTCTTCTGTCTGTTCCTTCTAGTAAGACACACCAAAGGTGCTGTGAGAAGAAAAAAAGAGAAGAAAAAAGGCATCTGTGCTATTTCTGTACATTCCTGCTGGTTTATGAAGGGAGGAAGATTTAAGATCTTGGTACAAGCTGAAGAAATTTGTCACTACAAATGAGCTGCATTTATTAGCTGGTGTGACAAAAGCTTTTTTAGGGAAACCAGAACCTTAAAGTGTAGAAGTCCAATTATAAAAGTGTTATGCATATGTAAAACAACATTTGCTGTGAAATGAGTGCAGTTTTTCAGGAACAGTGGTTTGTTATACTCCTGCACTGGGGTGCATCCCAACCGGCTTGGTGAGCTTGGGAAACACAGTGTCCATCTTTACTGATAAAGGCAAAGAAGTTGTGACTGTAAAACCAAAGAAATTATCATCTAAAATAGTATAATTTTGACAAAATTTCTTTGCCTTTCCTCAGATAAATGTTCAACTTTCAAAGCTTTTGGGATAAAGTTTTGTAACAAAACAAAAACTATCAAGAGTGAGCAAATATTCTGATTTTATCAACTTCTTTACTTCAGAAGTCATTTCATGGGACACTGAAGCTCATCTATCCCAAAACATCAGACCTGTGCAGCAGCTGAAAAGGGAAATCAAACTGTTCCTAAGGGTTCTTCTCTCCTCTCTTTTCTTAATTTTATGCCTCACCAGAATCCAGAGTTTATTTGCATTTGTTTGTCCCTAATGCTTGTTCATTTTACCATTAATGAATGAGGTGATTTAAACCTGCAGTGCCACTTCTGGAATATGCATTGAAGACCAGCCTACTTCATTCTGCAGAGTTTTTTACCTAGAAACTTTTACCCTCTGAATTTCATCAAGTCCCACAGAAAGATCTTTTAACTTCATTCTCTGGATGAAACAAGCCCTTGTTGGTTGGTTTGATTGTTCTTCAGGTTCAGTTGCACGACCAAATTCCTGCCTTCAGCTGGAAGGTCCTTACAGGCTTTGCAAAATGGGAAGAACCATTCTTTTGAAACTTTGTAGTGCTGTATCTCTGTAATCTGTTAAATCACCATGTCTTTAGATGGCTACAAGATACACAACCCTGTTTCAGACTGTTTGGCATTGATTTTCATTTTTTTTTTCACTGAAATTGCCTCTGTTTGCAGAGGCTTTCTCAGCTCCAGTGTTTCAAAATGGCCCAGATAAAAATGGATTCAATCTTGGCTTTGTGAAGAATCTCCAGCAAGTGTTTGGAGAAGAAAAAAAGCTCTGGTTGCTGCCTATTGCCTCTAGGTAAGTAACCCTGCTAAAAGCTAAAGTGCTAAAGCTGATATAATTACAGTTTTTCACATTTTGTGTACAGGTTTAGGTCACAGGAAAGTGGGGTTTTTATGTGTCTTTCAGTAAGAGTGGGCCCATTTTCTATTGGGTGTCAGTCAAACACAAGTGAGATCTCTGCCCTGAAGAATCTGTGGGATAAATGGATAAAATTTATACCTATTAATTGCTTTTTCATAAATGTTTTCCTTAGTTCCCCTGTCACTTCTAACTGCCCACAAGTTAATTTTTCCAGTTTTTTTCTTTTTTCTGTATTCAAATTATTTGATCAAATTAGCACATTTACCTTCTGCTAAAAATTACTTGATTCCAGGCCACAAGTTTCAACTTTTGCACTCCAGAGACCTTGAAAAAAATTGAGAACCAAGAAGAAAGATAACCATGGTACTTTTCAAAGCTTAAAGATGATTTTAGGTAAACATGGGAAATACTGGCAGCAGAAAACTTTGCCGAAAAAATGTAGAGAAATTGTCATCCTTTAGAGTCACTTGCTGCTTTTGCAGTGTCCCTCTCTGCCTTTTTCCACTCAGCCAGGGGGATGGACATTTTTTCCCAATGAGAGCCTTGAGTGAAGCTCGGAACCCTCTCCTGACAAATGAGGAGCAGTGGGAAGAGGATGGAATAGATGAAGAGCCTCAGGGTAAGGAAATTAGTGAAGTTAGTTGTCCTGACCTACAGTTAGGGCCAGTAGATGAACTAAAAGAGCTAATAAAATAAAAAAAAACTGCGTTGGTGAAATCCCTGGGCAGCTCTGACTGGATTAATGAGCACAGACTAAAAATAAGTTCTGCTTTGGAAACAATTCTCTCTTTTTTTAGCAACTTTCTACTTGCAAGTGAATGAACTTAGAGGGTGTTTTGGGGGTTAGAGAAACTGAAGTTGCCACAAACTGAGACTATTTACATGTAAATGTTGCTGCATGCAGCACAGTTATTTGGGATGTAAAATGGTGCCTGCAAGAAGGAGAATATTTAGATTTTTTTAAGTGTATTTATCCTCTGAGAGTGTGTGAAGACAGACATGCAAACACCTGAGTGCAGGGATACATTTAGGAAGCTGCTTTATATTTTGTCCAGCTTTATTTCCAGAGTAAATTTACCTGCTGACCCTGGTTGGTTCTATTTATTTTGGTACTTACACAAGGTAACTCAAATGACTTTCAAAACCAACAAAATCGGCTTTAAAACTAGCAAACCATGGCATTCCTGTGAATTTTTAATGATGCTTAAAATGACTCCTTTAGGAATGAGTCAGAGCTTCTTCCAATTTTTGCAAACTTTAAATCCTCTGAATAAATAATTCTTCCATATTCAAACAGTGACAGTGAGGTGATTTTTGGCTAGATCAGACCCCAGATTATGGTCTGGAGTTTATATGAAGTCTCTCAATTTATAGTGCTTATAAAATAACTGACATTTCCAGGCAGTTGGACTGGGTGATCACTGTGGGTCCTTTCAACTGAAATATTGAGATTCTCTCTCACACAACAGAGGTAAACCAGTGAAAATGTCTAACCAGAAAGATCTGAAATGTTCCATTAAAACTGCAAGACCTCTATTTGTCTTTATGGTTTTAAAGCTTGTGACTTGGTTGTGAAATAAATAAAGCCAATAATAGAGTAATCTCAGTTCAAAACAGCTGTTCAGTTCTCTCTGACAAGTGGTTGTCTATTTTTGTTTGTAATTATTCTTAAAAACACAATCTCATGCTTAGTGTAAAATGTACTCTCAGTGAGGAAACCAGATTTCTTTACCTCTAACTGCTTTGGTTTCCACAGGTTCTGGTGAAGCCTCATCCCTTGCCATAGAAAGGGAGACATAGCAGTGTGAAAACACAGTGGTGTAAAGCTGGATCAGAAAGGTCAGTGTTGCTTTCTCTACTTCCCTCAAAACCACTGCTCTGCAGGGAGTGGGGAGGTGATGTTGAATAGGTTTGGGCTTAAGCAGAAAAATATTTCTCCAGCTTGCCCAGAAATCCCTTGTTCAAGGGGCCCTGAAAGGAAGCAAAGGCTGTCAGTGGCCCTGGTGACACCAGAGCCACCAGCACTCTGTGAAGGGGAGGACACCAACCCTGCAGCTCCTCTGGAAAACATAGCAGGAATGACCCTTGCACTGAGTTGGACAGTGACAAGATGGAAATTCTGGGATCCATGGGAGGTGTGGGAAGGTGCAGGTGCAGTGATAAACTGCAGCTGAGCACAGCCAAGTTGCAGCTGGGAGCACAAGGAAGTGCCTTGCAATGTCACATCAGCTGTCACTCTTCCCCAGGCTTTCTCTCCCCATGGAAAAGGTGGCTCCCACACCAGCTGCTTCCAGAACATTCCCTGCTCTGCCTCCTGTTCTGACCTGGAGAATAGGGGAGATACCCCCCACACATCCTGCCCCTGAGCTGCAGGCAGTGAGGAGGACACAGTGTGCTGCTGTCCCAGGGGAGTGGAGCTGACCCAGATTGCAGGAGCATCCTGTGCTGTCCCACAGGCAGGAGGTGGAATCGCCCCTCTCAGTTCCAGGGCAGTCCATAACTGTGGTGTGGCAGAGCTCTGCAATCCCTGCCTGCTCCCCTGGCACACAGGGCCCCTCCACACTGCTACCAGTGGCCTTCTGGCACTTGTAGGACTCCACCTTGTTCCCTCAGAAAAACCCCAGTGTTTTTCTGTCAGCAGTGAGGGCTGCATCCTGCCATCCCACCAGGGCAGGCAAAATCAGCATTTTCCTGTTGTTCTTGATGGCTTTAAAACAACTCCCAAAGCCCAGATTAGCCCTCAATCCCTCTTAACAGCAGTGCTATGGTTGCACATTTGTATTTCTTTAAATTTCAGCTTCCCTCTCAGGAGCCAACATCCCTTCTCTTGGCAAGGACTTCAGTTTTGAGGGGCAGAAAACAGGTGGATCTTCAAGATGAGAAAACATCCTGAAGTATTGTCTGATGGGAATCTGCATTTTAGAGTGCTTCTCCAGGAATCCTGCTGTCCAGATGTCCCAAGGCTTTTTAAGTTTAAGTTACAGAGTTAACAGAACACTTTTACAGAGTGATTCTGGCCAATCTTCTTTGGCCTGCTCTCTTTATTTTATAAATACTATATATTTTTTATTCAAAATAGGTAAAAATGTTGATGCGAGTGCATTTCCAAAGGCCTTTTCATTTTGCAAATATCAGGGACTCGAGCTCTTGAAATTCTTTCAAGCCATAATATTCTTGGGGATGGTTATTTATTTTGAGGCTGATTCTCCAACCTTCTCTGACAAGTGACATTTTCTAATGTGTTTAAATTCTGAGTCAGTTCAGCTCAATGCAAGACAGACCCAGTTAAATCTGGCACTAAATTGGTAGCTGAATGTAAGAGTGTTGAAAGCAAAAGTGCTGAACATGCACATGTACATGTGCAGCTGTGAATGAAAATAAAATATTCACATTGCCAGTATCAAGATTCAAGAATATTGTGGCCATAGATTTTTTTAAAAAACTATTTTTAGGAGGGTGTTATTTTCTTAGAGTTTGGGTAATAGTGCTTTGGCATCCTACTTCCAGGCTCCTAAAATGCAAAAGGGAACTTCAGACAGTCCAATTTGCATTAATCCTAGGGCTAAAATATCATCTCATTCCTGGATCAGTGTTTGAAGATTTGTGTCTTCATGCAGTCAGAAAGGAAGATGTGAATTTGAAACATGCACTGAAACTGTGGCTCCAGGAGTTGTGTTTGGAGTTTACACTCCACAGGAGTGGCTTGAACCCCAAAATGCTGAAGACACAATTGATACATTGAATTTTTTCAGACTTCTTCCCAGCTCAGTGCACTGACTGCCTTCAGGGATTTCTGCACTAAGAGGTGATCAAAGTCGTTTCTGCATTTTGCTGCATTTACAGTCCAAGAGGTGTATCCCAGGTTTTGTTCTGGGGAATGAGACTTGGCTGGCCAGATTATGGACATTTTTCTAGACCTGAGTCTTTTTTTTGATCTGCATGATTCAGCCCAGTCCATCATTCTTGTTTGAATTAGGTGCATGCTAAAAGTATTGGTGTACTGCTCTTAGTACCATTTTCTATCCATTTTTGTGTTTGTTTATCAGCCCACTGGTGTTGGCAGTGACTACAGGAGCAGCTGTGTGTGTCAGGAGAAAGGAGCTGATGAATGAGTTTGGTGATGGAGGCTTTGCCTACAGACTGAACCCCTTTTCCCTCTGTTCCTCTGCTGCTGCTGCCCCAGGGAATGTGTCTGTGAGCCAGGAGAGCCTTGCAGAGCCCCTTCCCTGAGAGAAAGTGTTTAACTCCTGGTTGATCCATGCCCTGTGGGCAGGAATTTTGTCCCTCAGCCTCTGCAGTTCGTGTGGAGCAGGCAGTGCTGACCTCTCTGCCATGTCTCACTGCTGAATTTCCTGGGGAGGGGCCGAGGTGGGCTGGGCCTGGCTCCTGTGGGTTTGTGTCCTCCTCAGGGTGGCCCTGAACACCGAAAATGTTCCTGCTTCAGCCACCTGAGCCCCATCTGTTGAGTGGCTTTGTCACCAAATGGCTGCTGAGTGCTGGAAGGGTTTTTCCTGCCCATCAAAAGCTGCATTTTAATGTAAATCTGGTGTTGGACCTTGTGCTTTGTGTGATGCAAGGTGGCAGCTGAATTAATCCCCTCATTCCTGGCAAAATGTGCTCTGGAGGGGGAGCTTGAGAGGATGATGGCAGCTAAACACAGCCAGAATTTAGCACCTACAGAGGTGCTATTTGTGCCTTTAAAAACTTTAAATTCCTTGTATATAAAACCAGGAATATAATTTGGTGACTTTCTGTTTGTTCCTGTCAGCTGAAGTGTTTTTTTCCAGAGCTTGTGTGGATTTACAGGAGTTTTCTGAGCAGGTTCTTGTGCCCTTCCTGGGTTTGGTTCTGGGTACAGCCCTGCCATTATTTGAGTTGTTTCTGTGCCAGGCAGCAGCAGAGCTGTGCAGGGGCTCCCCTGCCTGCTCCTGCTGCTGCACTCATTAGGGAATACAGAAAATCAGGTTTTGTCTTCTAATACTAAGCTAGATAGCTTTATGATGGCACAGGTACCAAGCTCAGATTGAGAAGGGGTTTTAAATGTTTCCAAGTAACTTTTATTCAGTCATTTTTCTTGTAATTAATTATGGTAATTTCTTCCCTTTCCTTCAGAGCAGCTCAGCCTGCCATGGTTGTAACAAACTCTTGTCCAGGTAGAAACAATAGAAAGTTTTTCACTTCAGAGCCACTTCTCAATATCCACACATCAGATGCTGGCAAGCTTCATGAAATGTGAAATAAACCCAAAAGTTGTGTAAAATGAGGCAGAACAAAATGGGAAAACCCCACATGTCTGAGTGAGCAGCTCCATTTTGTTCCCTTCTGCTCATTTAAGATGATACCCTTATTTTAACCCTGGCCTTTTTGCTTTTTATGCTGAGTAAATGCACTGGAAACAGAAGTTCCTCAGGCTGCTGTGGTCACTGCTGCAGGTGACAAAAGAGAGAATATTCAGCCCAGTGTGTGGTAGTTCTTTATAACCTGCAAATGGCTCTTCAGGGGAAACCCACTGCAGCACCTCCTTTGTTTTCCATGCCCTGATCCTCATCCAGAGGCTCTCCACCATCATCATCACTGACTGCAAGGGCTGCATCATCAAACCTCTCTGCTACCTGCCCTGCCTGCACCCTCCATCCCAGCATTCCAGGAGTGGGATTCATCCCACCAAGTCCCATCAGCACCAAGGATCTGCAGCTCTGGGAGCTGCCCAGTGACTCCAGTTCATCCTGTGTGTCTCTCACAGTGCCTGTGCTGGTGCAGCATTCCCGGGGTGCCCTGAGCCCCCTGTGTGTTCCTGTCACTCTGGGGCTGTGCTGTGGTGCAGTTCCTTTCAGAGAACCTGGAGAATTGCTAAGGTTTGAGTCTCAGTTGTGGTGCTGATGTCAGCTGTGTGACTGAAAGTGTTCCAGCCCAGCCTGGAGGAGCGTGGAGGCAGCAAGGGATCTGTCTCAACCCCTCCAGGGGCTGTGTTCTCTGCTCAGCATTGGATCTACACTGCAGCTTTCTCAGCTCTGAGCAGCTTTTCCAAGGGATGTCACCATGGGAAAGGAGGGAGTGCTTCTGTTGGACTTTGCTGTCATGCCTCCATCGTTATCCCTCCTGGATTCATCCTCTCAAATAACTGAGCACTAACAGCCACCGTTCCCCCTTCCCTCCCATCTACATTCAGGTACAAAACCCCCAGAGCATTGTATTGATGTTTCTCTGTGTGAAATTGTCTAAGTCCAGTCCTGGGCCAGCGAGTCCTGCCCAAGGAACCAGGACTTGTGCAACCCTCCCTGCACTGCCAGGTTTCTCTTGCTGAGTTGGAAGTTTCTGGAGTAGGATAATGCTGTTTTCCTTCAAGCAGGGAGCAGTTCTGTATGTTTGAGGAAGTTGTGCCCAGTGTGTGTGGGGTGAGAATCAGGAAGCTTCCAAATCTCACTATGCAATGAATGTTTGCTTCCTGGGACAAACAGGAATGGATTCAGCAAAATCCACACCAGCTGCAGCTCTGTAGTTCTAGATGCTGGTCTGGACTGAAAGCACAACTTGATGCATAAAGTCTGTAATATATGAATGTAAAATGTCAAGGGGAAAAAATAAAAAAAATACATTTTTTCCTTGAATTTAGCTATGAAGAATGATGTGCTGAGCAGTTACTCTGCTGAGCAGTTACTCTGTGCAGAGCTGGTGCACTCGTGGAAGGGTTTAATTAGCAGGGGAAGGAGCCACTGCTGACCTTGTTTATTAAGCCAGAATTAATTAAAAGGGTCACATTTTCATTTCAGTGACTTGTTTGGTACAGGTTTCTGAAATGGATCCATAGTACTTGAAAATACCTCAGTTTTATTGATATTTTTGCAATTCTATCAGCTTCTGCTTTCTTACAGAACAGTTGCAAACCTAAACTCATTCTGAACAGATCACTGCAGGTGTTTGCATGGTAGAGGGGCTGTTTCCATTCCCAGCTGCTGTCAGACCCTGCTCTGGCTCTGCCCTGGGCTCTCCCTGCCTCGTGCTGCATTCCCTGCCCTGCTCACAGACACTGAGCTCACACCCACTGCTGCAGGGTTTTAGTCTCCTGTCCTTTCTCCATCCCACTCGGAGTCTTCCCACTTCCTTCTGAATACAGTTAGGTGTTTTCAGCTTTGAGCTGCTTGTGCTGGATTTTTGGGTACTGTGAAGTACTTTGGGTGTCGTTTTATGCAGTTGTGCCATGTATTTTATTTGTAATTAATCTGTTTGTCAGGTTCTGGTTTGTGTTTCCCATCATCAGGCCCAGCTGGCTTTGCTTGGAGCAGGATCCTACTTCCTGCATTTTCTCTTTCCTAAAGGCCTCATTTCTTCATTCTCCAGCTTCCATTTGGGATGTAAACCTTGTGAAATAAATGTAAGTTTACATTTCAAATACAAGCCTGTAAGTTGCTCATGCCTGCATGCTCCTTAAAATACTGGTTTTTTTCTGTAGGAGGTTTAAAGATTTAAAGCAGCATTTGTAAAACTTTAGTGGGTAACAGCCATTGTTTAAAAAATGAAATTAAGGAGGGGGAGAAAAGCCACAACCCCATAAAAATCCAGAAGGACAAAGGGATCATCTCTGCTTCTTATTGCAGCTGTGCTTGAAAAGAAATGCCTGCCTGCATCCAGTGCTGGTGTCAGACTGCCCTTGGAACATGCAGGTACCGACCTGAGGGCTTCCCTGCTGTTTCAGAATTTCCTGAAGCACTTCCTTGAGTTAAACCTCGGACTAAATCCCATGGGAAGCCTGAAACCCAACAAAATCGGCCTCCCCCTCTCCTTTCTAACCTGGGGAGGGTATGTGCAGCCTCCTCAGCACGTCCCTCTGTAAGAGAAACAGAAGCCCAAAGTGAAAGTGTTGATCCATTATTTCCCCCCCAACTTTTTCTGGAGGATCCAGGAGCCCCCAGGCTGTGTCCCAGAGCTCCCTGGGATCTGCAGTGCTGCTGAAGTCATGAACTGCTGGGCTGGTGCAGGGGACCTTCCCTGGGAGGGAGGAGGGACCAGGCTGTGACAGAGCTGGGTGAGGAGGTGGAACCTGTTGTTCCTCTGTACTCAGGGAGCTGTTCCAGATTCCAAATCCATTGCTGGAACGGGGAACTTTGGGTTAGGAACACAGGAAGCAGGAAAGGTCTTGTTATTTTATAAATTTATAACCTGCCTGCTCAGATGGCTGCTCCTCATCTGAAAATGCTGTTTGTGGTGCAAATGGGTCCCTCAAAGATAGAACTGAGCTAAATCTCAGGATCAGAGAATGGCAGCCATGGTGTTGTTGCTGTATCAGGAGGGTTTAACTTCCAGATAAGCCAGGGGGTTTCATTAGCTAGAAAACGTGGCTGGAGCAGAACCCCAACTGCAGGGGCTGCTGTGGGTCAGGGGGATCCCTCTGGGAGCTCCCTCTGGGGCAGGATCAGCACTGCCATTCCCCATGGAGCTGAGAGAATGGGGAACACAGCAGCAATCAATCCCCTGGAGTGGTTTGTAACTGCATCCAGCCGCTTTTTAGGAGCCCAGCATGGCCTGGGGCTGGCAGCTGTTCCAGTCAACTGGTGGCTTAATACACATCCCTCCCCACTAATTCAATGGGAAGTAATGATTTTCCAGGGAATGTCACACCAGGATTGCTGCCCACCTTTGGGGTGTTGTGTTCAGGAGTTTAATGCTGCTGCTGCTGGCATTGAGACTTTTGATATCAAATGGGTTTTTACAAAAGCTTTGGATACTCATTTTTACTGTTGGACCAATGTTCTGACTGTGCTGATGCTCTGTGGAGTTTCACTGGCATTTTCCAAGTGTTTGTACAGTTTCTACAGCTGAATATCTTGTATGTTCTGCTTTGTTGTTTTTTATCATGGTTTATACTGCTCTGCAGGCAAGGACTGCATTAAAACCATTTTTGGCTAATTCATTAGACTTGTGAGTGGTTATTTTCTATGCTCAGGCTAAACATTCCCTCTCAGGAAGTGTTACACAACTTTAATTAATTGGAATTACTGCTTGGAACAGGGAAGGTTCTTTATCTGTGACAAAAAGATGCATTGGTGGAGGCAGTCCAGACCTCAACACTCACCTGATGAGAGGTAAG
Organism: Horornis vulcanius; assembly: GCA_013401035.1. Taxonomy (NCBI): domain Eukaryota; kingdom Metazoa; phylum Chordata; class Aves; order Passeriformes; family Scotocercidae; genus Horornis; species Horornis vulcanius. Next base: position 1,139 of record VZUA01003693.1, on the reverse strand, counting down.
GACACTGCTTGAGACAACATTCCCTAATCCTGCAATTGTAGAATATGGATATATTTTAAAATAATAATGGTTTCTATTTGTATTTATGGATTTCCCCAAAGTTACAGTAAGGGGAGGTACTGGCTAGCTGGCTATGGTGTACTTGATGCCAGGGGAATAAAAAAAAAAGGGTTTGGCTGCAGACTGATGTGTAATGTGGCCCAAACAATGAGTGCCCTGAGGCTTTGGAAAGGCTGCTGAGCCCCGAGGGCCACGCTTGTCTTCTGGCTCTGGTGCTCTGTGAACAGGACTAGAAATCAAAATCCAGAAGTTCCAGCTTTTTGCTGCATTTTTCCTGTCATTTAAAGGGTTGGTGAGACTCATCCAGACACAAGTTTTGTCTCTTAGAAGTCCCAAGTTCTGTATGTGTGGAATTTCCACAGGCAGTGCTGCTCCCACCCCCAGTTCTCACCCAGTCTGACCCTTGAGCAAGACAACCAGGGATGTTTCACTATTTGAGAATAATGTTTGCAAGGCAAAATTCCAAGAGTTGTATCTTTGGTTCTTGGCCACCAGCCAAAGGCCAAAAATCCATGTGGCTGCTCAGGAGGACACTGAGATCCAGGTGCAGCCTGAGATTTGGAAGCACTGGAGTGGTGCCAAGTGACCCTAGAAATGAAGGACACTCCCTTGGGGTTTAGTTGGGTTTATTTTGCTCTTGCAGGAGGCCACAGACAGGCTGGAGAAGAATAAATAGATTAAAGCAGAGTGTGGCAGTTCTAGAACCCCAAGATGGAGATGCTTGACCGTGTAACCGGAGTGCTTTGTCACTGTACCTGATCCCTGTTCAGGCCAGCACTAACCTAAGTTAGTTGGCCAAAAAGGTTTTTAAACATGCCCTCGACCAACTCAACAGTAATAAAATATAAAAAAACCTCTTGTAATGCCACAGAGTCATATCCAGTTGTTCCAAGACTGTCAGTCTGTCCCAAAATACTTCTGTCCAAAGTGTGTTGGTGCAACAGGATGCACTTCTGTAGTTAAAATGGTGATTTCTGGGAATTCCTGGATGATGGATTTGGCACCTTGGAAGAGACAGCAAAGGCAGTAATGACTACAGTGCTTCAGCCCATATCAAATCATGATCAGCACCATTCCAA